>CM050322.1:20711898-20769558 GCA_027475135.1 Bactrocera correcta
AATTACACTTTACGGTGCTCGTATGGCGGCGCGAGCGGCAAACATACCAGGTAGCAAAGTTGAAATTTGGCAAGAGCATACCAAAATCTATAAAATTGTCAAATTTCAAAACTCCCGGAAAACTTTCCAAGTAAAAATACTAAATGACTGTACTTTTTTCCGCACATACTAATATTAATTATAAAAAATCGTTTACACTTCAATTGCTATCAACTTTCACATTTATTCACTCACAGTGAAAATAATATATTTTTATTTAAAATAAGATATCCATATGGGAGCGTTAAAGGGGCTTTTGCTTTCTTGAATTATACCGTTAGATAAAAGTTTATTTATTTCCTTTTTTCAAAATCAAGGATACTGCCTCACCCTAACGGGATCGCTGGTCTGTTCTAATTTCTGCATTTATTGTAGTAGTGTATGGTAAATTCTTATTTTGGTAATTTTTTTTCATTAAATTCTTTACTTGATGCAACATAATCAAGTTGTTTTCTCCTACTGTGAAATTTACTACTGCACTTTTAGAGTGGTTAGATACTTTAGTGAATATTATGAGGTACTTGGACAGATCTATCGTGATTTTCATTTTCCTATGTGAATCTTCGCCAATTAAAATGTCGAAACCTTTAAGTTTATCCATTTCTAAGAATCCTATCCTAGCAAATTAATTTTACGTTTATGAGTTATAACAGAGCATGCAAGGTAGTTGTATTTATTGGCTTTTCTAATAATATGCTTTTTGCATACGGTTAATCTTTTTTATCATAACTATTTGTTGCACCTGAATCTATTAATATAATATAAACACGAGCTTACCATTTGGTGCTATTCTTTGTAGAGCCGGTAGATCCTGATGCCTTATAAAAATGTTCCTCGTTGCCCACATTGTTTATCATTGGTTTACTTGTTGCGTTTTAGTGTGTACGTTTTGATCAGTGCCGTTTCCGTTCCTCTTGAAACGATTTCCAAATGCTTGTGTAGCTTTTTTAAATCGGTTGTATGTGTGTTGTGGTTGTGGCGGCATAGGCTGTGGTGGTGGTGACGCAGTTTGTTGATTAAAATATTGAGGCATGTAGGTTTGTCGCGTTGGTCGACGGAAGCGTGTTGAAGAATCAACATCCATGGTTCGACACGTGCTAGTTGATTTTTTCTTTGTTGCTTACTGTACATATTTCCTTTCGTGTTTTGTACAGGCTGTAGCATTCTGGGTCTATACTCTAAGTGCTGGTGTCTTACGTCGTGCTGCGTAGTCCGGGCTATGTCATGTGCTTCTGACAATAACGTACAGGATCTTGAGTATAGAGCTTTCTTGATGGATGCACTTCTTAGTGCACAGATATATGCCCTAATAGCTTTTGATTGAGCTTCATGATCTAATACTTCTATCTCAAACTCGTTTTTAGAACTCATTTCAAGCTTTGACGGTATAACGTTCAAAGCTTGGTTAATCTGATCATAATATTCGTGCTTTCTTCCTCCAAAATGTACAATGGGCTTTGATCGGCATAGGACATGTCTAATCTGCCTATTATGTCGGCAAAGTTTGTTTTAGTATTATTATTCACTAATATTTGAGCAGTTTTGCCTATTATTTTTCCTTCCACAATTAGTAATGCTTGGGCAAATATGTCTGTTCCCCTGTATTCCATTATACTATTCATGTGTGTTGTTACCCTTTTTCTCCTGGGTTTGTACTCCTGAGAATGTCCATTAAATGTGTTTATAGTTTTAAGTCTAAGTCTAAGTCTGTACGATTTACCTACTTATGTGCACAAATCTTCACTTCTTTCAGGCTTCTAAGCTATAAGCTGATAAGTCTCTTTGTAACTCTACAACTACTGCTTGTAAGGCTTATAATTTAGCGTTTACCATTTTTCTTTATTACTATTATTTCCTTTTTTATTTAGTAATTTATAGAATTAATTTATGTGGGATAATTGTTCCACTTTAAAGGATATTTTGTCCTTTATTTTTTATTAATTTTTTCTCTGGCGTTTAAATATCTTACAAATTTTAAGTTCAGTAGAGTTTGAAAATTTTTTAACATACAAACAACCATTTTTGTTAATAAATAATTTTTTGTATTGTTTCTGTGAAATCATAAAACCGTTAAATTATATTTTTTATGTGATAGAAATAAAGTTTACGGAAACATTTTTTTTCTCATTTTTTTTTTAATAAATAAAAAAAAAAACAAAAATCGGCCCACTCCGGGATTAACAGGGATAGTTGTCAAATTAATTGAAGTTTTTTTAAGGAAGAAAAATGGCGAACTTCCAAAAAAAAAATTACGATTTTACTTAAAAAACCGAAAAAAGGATGGATAAGTTTCACCAAAATCTAAAGAGTCGGGTTTAAAAGTGGTCTGGTATGGAATACGCCTTATACAATATGTAAAACTACAAGTTTAGGGTGTTAGCTGCTACATACTACTGTGCCCAAAAAGGTTACAATCGAATTTAAACTGCGCACGTCAAAGGATTTGGACAATTTTTTTTTTTAGGTTGGTAGTACTGTCAGTCACATTTATGTCAAATTTCATGTCAAGATATTCATTTGTGTTTGAGATACGTGTTGTTTTGTGAGCTGCTAAAAGTGAGTTTTTCGTTTTTTGCGATGTCGAATTTTGTTGAGCAAAGAATTTTCATTAAATTTTGTTTGCGGAATCAATTTTCTGCTGTGGATACGTTGAGGATGGTGCAGAAAGCCTTTGGTGATGAGGCTATGTCTAAAAAAAGTGGTATAGTGAGTTCCAAGCCGGCCGTGAACGTGTCGATGACGATGAGCGTCCAGGGCGACCATCAACCTCAACCGACGAAGCTCACGTTCAACAAATCAAAGATTTGGTGCTGAAAAACCGTCGATTAACAATTAGAGACCTTGCTGATGAAGTTGGCATATCGAAATTCCCAGCCAGTACCATTTTGAAGGATGTTTTGGGCTTCAAGCGCGTCAAATCTCGACTGGTACCGAAAACATTGAATTTTTTGGAAAAAAGGCGTCGCGTCGAAGTGTGTGAAACGATGCTTTCCGACTACCAGGGTATCATGAAATGCATTATAACTGGCGATGAGACTTGGATCTATGCTTACGACCCCGAAACAACCGATCCATCGAGCGAATATCATGCCAAAAGAGAGCAGAGACCAAAAAAATCGCGCCAAAGACGCTCAAAAATCAAGGTCATGTTGACTGTTTTGTTCCATTATCGTGGTGTTGTGCATTATGAATTCCTTCCAACCGGTCAAACCGTTAACAAGGAATATTATTCGAACGTTATGCGTCGTTTGCGTAACGCTATCCGCCTAAAAAGGCCGGAATTGTGGAAAGACAATTCTTGGTTTTTACACCACGATAATGCATTATCTCATACTGCCCTCGTAATTCGTGATCATTTCGCCAAAAACTCAACCCATATGGTTCCGCAACCACCGCATTCACCTGATCTGGCGCCGTGCGACTTCTGGCTGTTCACCAAGCTCAAAAGACCGCTCCGGGGACACCGTTTATATTCGATAGAGGAGATTCAAGCCGCAGCGAAGACGGAACTGAAGGCCATCACGGAAAGTGACTACAACTAGTGTTTCGAAGGTTGGAAAATCCGTTGGCATAAGTGCATTGCCTCAGGAGGGGATTACTTTGAAGGGGATGAAATTGATTTGGAAGAATAAATAAAGATAAAAATCCAACACCTGGTCCGTCAAGAAGAATGAAGCGTCGGAAATTTACCTAAATATTTAAATAGTGAGTCAATGTGGATTAGACCTACTGGGGATAAAACGATAAAAAAATGCGCCGATGTCTCTACCTCATAGTGGTGTGAAAATGAGTATTTCTGCCGAAACGCGTATTGAATTACACTTTACGGTGCTCGTATGGCGGCGCGAGCGGCAAACATACCAGGTAGCAAAGTTGAAAATTGGCAAGAGCATACCAAAATCTATAAAATTGTCAAATTTCAAAACTCCCGGAAAACTTTCCAAGTAAAAATACTAAATGACTGTACTTTTTTCCGCACATACTAATATTCATTATAAAAAATCGTTTACACTTCAATTGCTATCAACTTTCACATTTATTCACTCACAGTGAAAATAATATATTTTTATTTAAAATAAGATATCCATATGGGAGCGTTAAAGGGGCTTTTGCTTTCTTGAATTATACCGTTAGATAAAAGTTTATTTATTTCCTTTTTTCAAAATCAAGGATACTGCCTCACCCAAACGGGATCGCTGGTCTGTTCTAATTTCTGCATTTATTGTAGTAGTGTATGGAAAATTCTTATTTTGGTAATTTTTTTTCATTAAATTCTTTACTTGATGCAACATAATCAAGTTGTTTTCTCCTACTGTGAAATTTACTACTGCACTTTTAGAGTGGTTAGATACTTTAGTGAATATTATGAGGTACTTGGACAGATCTATCGTGATTTTCATTTTCCTATGTGAATCTTCGCCAATTAAAATGTCGAAACCTTTAAGTTTATCCATTTCTAAGAATCCTATCCTAGCAAATTAATTTTACGTTTATGAGTTATAACAGAGCATGCAAGGTAGTTGTATTTATTGGCTTTTCTAATAATATGCTTTTTGCATACGGTTAATCTTTTTTATCATAACTATTTGTTGCACCTGAATCTATTAATATAATATAAACACGAGCTTACCATTTGGTGCTATTCTTTGTAGAGCCGGTAGATCCTGATGCCTTATAAAAATGTTCCTCGTTGCCCACATTGTTTATCATTGGTTTACTTGTTGCGTTTTAGTGTGTACGTTTTGATCAGTGCCGTTTCCGTTCCTCTTGAAACGATTTCCAAATGCTTGTGTAGCTTTTTTAAATCGGTTGTATGTGTGTTGTGGTTGTGGCGGCATAGGCTGTGGTGGTGGTGACGCAGTTTGTTGATTAAAATATTGAGGCATGTAGGTTTGTCGCGTTGGTCGACGGAAGCGTGTTGAAGAATCAACATCCATGGTTCGACACGTGCTAGTTGATTTTTTCTTTGTTGCTTACTGTACATATTTCCTTTCGTGTTTTGTACAGGCTGTAGCATTCTGGGTCTATACTCTAAGTGCTGGTGTCTTACGTCGTGCTGCGTAGTCCGGGCTATGTCATGTGCTTCTGACAATAACGTACAGGATCTTGAGTATAGAGCTTTCTTGATGGATGCACTTCTTAGTGCACAGATATATGCCCTAATAGCTTTTGATTGAGCTTCATGATCTAATACTTCTATCTCAAACTCGTTTTTAGAACTCATTTCAAGCTTTGACGGTATAACGTTCAAAGCTTGGTTAATCTGATCATAATATTCGTGCTTTCTTCCTCCAAAATGTACAATGGGCTTTGATCGGCATAGGACATGTCTAATCTGCCTATTATGTCGGCAAAGTTTGTTTTAGTATTATTATTCACTAATATTTGAGCAGTTTTGCCTATTATTTTTCCTTCCACAATTAGTAATGCTTGGGCAAATATGTCTGTTCCCCTGTATTCCATTATACTATTCATGTGTGTTGTTACCCTTTTTCTCCTGGGTTTGTACTCCTGAGAATGTCCATTAAATGTGTTTATAGTTTTAAGTCTAAGTCTAAGTCTGTACGATTTACCTACTTATGTGCACAAATCTTCACTTCTTTCAGGCTTCTAAGCTATAAGCTGATAAGTCTCTTTGTAACTCTACAACTACTGCTTGTAAGGCTTATAATTTAGCGTTTACCATTTTTCTTTATTACTATTATTTCCTTTTTTATTTAGTAATTTATAGAATTAATTTATGTGGGATAATTGTTCCACTTTAAAGGATATTTTGTCCTTTATTTTTTATTAATTTTTTCTCTGGCGTTTAAATATCTTACAAATTTTAAGTTCAGTAGAGTTTGAAAATTTTTTAACATACAAACAACCATTTTTGTTAATAAATAATTTTTTGTATTGTTTCTGTGAAATCATAAAACCGTTAAATTATATTTTTTATGTGATAGAAATAAAGTTTACGGAAACATTTTTTTTCTCATTTTTTTTTTAATAAATAAAAAAAAAAACAAAAATCGGCCCACTCCGGGATTAACAGGGATAGTTGTCAAATTAATTGAAGTTTTTTTAAGGAAGAAAAATGGCGAACTTCCAAAAAAAAAATTACGATTTTACTTAAAAAACCGAAAAAAGGATGGATAAGTTTCACCAAAATCTAAAGAGTCGGGTTTAAAAGTGGTCTGGTATGGAATACGCCTTATACAATATGTAAAACTACAAGTTTAGGGTGTTAGCTGCTACATACTACTGTGCCCAAAAAGGTTACAATCGAATTTAAACTGCGCACGTCAAAGGATTTGGACAATTTTTTTTTTTTGGTTGGCAGTACTGTCAGTCACATTTATGTCAAATTTCATGTCAAGATATTCATTTGTGTTTGAGATACGTGTTGTTTTGTAAGCTGCTAAAAGTGAGTTTTTCGTTTTTTGCGATGTCGAATTTTGTTGAGCAAAGAATTTTCATTAAATTTTGTTTACGGAATCAATTTTCTGCTGTGGATACGTTGAGGATGGTGCAGAAAGCCTTTGGTGATGAGGCTATGTCTAAAAAAAGTGGTATAGTGAGTTCCAAGCCGGCCGTGAACGTGTCGATGACGATGAGCGTCCAGGGCGACCATCAACCTCAACCGACGAAGCTCACGTTCAACAAATCAAAGATTTGGTGCTGAAAAACCGTCGATTAACAATTAGAGACCTTGCTGATGAAGTTGGCATATCGAAATTCCTAGCCAGTACCATTTTGAAGGATGTTTTGGGCTTCAAGCGCGTCAAATCTCGACTGGTACCGAAAACATTGAATTTTTTGGAAAAAAGGCGTCGCGTCGAAGTGTGTGAAACGATGCTTTCCGACTACCAGGGTATCATGAAATGCATTATAACTGGCGATGAGACTTGGATCTATGCTTACGACCCCGAAACAACCGATCCATCGAGCGAATATCATGCCAAAAGAGAGCAGAGACCAAAAAAATCGCGCCAAAGACGCTCAAAAATCAAGGTCATGTTGACTGTTTTGTTCCATTATCGTGGTGTTGTGCATTATGAATTCCTTCCAACCGGTCAAACCGTTAACAAGGAATATTATTCGAACGTTATGCGTCGTTTGCGTAACGCTATCCGCCTAAAAAGGCCGGAATTGTGGAAAGACAATTCTTGGTTTTTACACCACGATAATGCATTATCTCATACTGCCCTCGTAATTCGTGATCATTTCGCCAAAAACTCAACCCATATGGTTCCGCAACCACCGCATTCACCTGATCTGGCGCCGTGCGACTTCTGGCTGTTCACCAAGCTCAAAAGACCGCTCCGGGGACACCGTTTATATTCGATAGAGGAGATTCAAGCCGCAGCGAAGACGGAACTGAAGGCCATCACGGAAAGTGACTACAACTAGTGTTTCGAAGGTTGGAAAATCCGTTGGCATAAGTGCATTGCCTCAGGAGGGGATTACTTTGAAGGGGATGAAATTGATTTGGAAGAATAAATAAAGATAAAAATCCAACACCTGGTCCGTCAAGAAGAATGAAGCGTCGGAAATTTACCTAAATATTTAAATAGT
Organism: Bactrocera correcta; assembly: GCA_027475135.1. Classification (NCBI taxonomy): domain Eukaryota; kingdom Metazoa; phylum Arthropoda; class Insecta; order Diptera; family Tephritidae; genus Bactrocera; species Bactrocera correcta. The sequence continues at coordinate 20,719,498 of CM050322.1, forward strand.
GAGTCAATGTGGATTAGACCTACTGGGGATAAAACGATAAAAAAATGCGCCGATTTCTCTACCTCATAGTGGTGTGAAAATGAGTATTTCTGCCGAAACGCGTATTGAATTACACTTTACGGTGCTCGTATGGCGGCGCGAGCGGCAAACATACCAGGTAGCAAAGTTGAAATTTGGCAAGAGCATACCAAAATCTATAAAATTGTCAAATTTCAAAACTCCCGGAAAACTTTCCAAGTAAAAATACTAAATGACTGTACTTTTTTCCGCACATACTAATATTCATTATAAAAAATCGTTTACACTTCAATTGCTATCAACTTTCACATTTATTCACTCACAGTGAAAATAATATATTTTTATTTAAAATAAGATATCCATATGGGAGCGTTAAAGGGGCTTTTGCTTTCTTGAATTATACCGTTAGATAAAAGTTTATTTATTTCCTTTTTTCAAAATCAAGGATACTGCCTCACCCAAACGGGATCGCTGGTCTGTTCTAATTTCTGCATTTATTGTAGTAGTGTATGGTAAATTCTTATTTTGGTAATTTTTTTTCATTAAATTCTTTACTTGATGCAACATAATCAAGTTGTTTTCTCCTACTGTGAAATTTACTACTGCACTTTTAGAGTGGTTAGATACTTTAGTGAATATTATGAGGTACTTGGACAGATCTATCGTGATTTTCATTTTCCTATGTGAATCTTCGCCAATTAAAATGTCGAAACCTTTAAGTTTATCCATTTCTAAGAATCCTATCCTAGCAAATTAATTTTACGTTTATGAGTTATAACAGAGCATGCAAGGTAGTTGTATTTATTGGCTTTTCTAATAATATGCTTTTTGCATACGGTTAATCTTTTTTATCATAACTATTTGTTGCACCTGAATCTATTAATATAATATAAACACGAGCTTACCATTTGGTGCTATTCTTTGTAGAGCCGGTAGATCCTGATGCCTTATAAAAATGTTCCTCGTTGCCCACATTGTTTATCATTGGTTTACTTGTTGCGTTTTAGTGTGTACGTTTTGATCAGTGCCGTTTCCGTTCCTCTTGAAACGATTTCCAAATGCTTGTGTAGCTTTTTTAAATCGGTTGTATGTGTGTTGTGGTTGTGGCGGCATAGGCTGTGGTGGTGGTGACGCAGTTTGTTGATTAAAATATTGAGGCATGTAGGTTTGTCGCGTTGGTCGACGGAAGCGTGTTGAAGAATCAACATCCATGGTTCGACACGTGCTAGTTGATTTTTTCTTTGTTGCTTACTGTACATATTTCCTTTCGTGTTTTGTACAGGCTGTAGCATTCTGGGTCTATACTCTAAGTGCTGGTGTCTTACGTCGTGCTGCGTAGTCCGGGCTATGTCATGTGCTTCTGACAATAACGTACAGGATCTTGAGTATAGAGCTTTCTTGATGGATGCACTTCTTAGTGCACAGATATATGCCCTAATAGCATTTGATTGAGCTTCATGATCTAATACTTCTATCTCAAACTCGTTTTTAGAACTCATTTCAAGCTTTGACGGTATAACGTTCAAAGCTTGGTTAATCTGATCATAATATTCGTGCTTTCTTCCTCCAAAATGTACAATGGGCTTTGATCGGCATAGGACATGTCTAATCTGCCTATTATGTCGGCAAAGTTTGTTTTAGTATTATTATTCACTAATATTTGAGCAGTTTTGCCTATTATTTTTCCTTCCACAATTAGTAATGCTTGGGCAAATATGTCTGTTCCCCTGTATTCCATTATACTATTCATGTGTGTTGTTACCCTTTTTCTCCTGGGTTTGTACTCCTGAGAATGTCCATTAAATGTGTTTATAGTTTTAAGTCTAAGTCTAAGTCTGTACGATTTACCTACTTATGTGCACAAATCTTCACTTCTTTCAGGCTTCTAAGCTATAAGCTGATAAGTCTCTTTGTAACTCTACAACTACTGCTTGTAAGGCTTATAATTTAGCGTTTACCATTTTTCTTTATTACTATTATTTCCTTTTTTATTTAGTAATTTATAGAATTAATTTATGTGGGATAATTGTTCCACTTTAAAGGATATTTTGTCCTTTATTTTTTATTAATTTTTTCTCTGGCGTTTAAATATCTTACAAATTTTAAGTTCAGTAGAGTTTGAAAATTTTTTAACATACAAACAACCATTTTTGTTAATAAATAATTTTTTGTATTGTTTCTGTGAAATCATAAAACCGTTAAATTATATTTTTTATGTGATAGAAATAAAGTTTACGGAAACATTTTTTTTCTCATCTTTTTTTTTAATAAATAAAAAAAAAAAAAAAAAATCGGCCCACTCCGGGATTAACAGGGATAGTTGTCAAATTAATTGAAGTTTTTTTAAGGAAGAAAAATGGCGAACTTCCAAAAAAAAAATTACGATTTTACTTAAAAAACCGAAAAAAGGATGGATAAGTTTCACCAAAATCTAAAGAGTCGGGTTTAAAAGTGGTCTGGTATGGAATACGCCTTATACAATATGTAAAACTACAAGTTTAGGGTGTTAGCTGCTACATACTACTGTGCCCAAAAAGGTTACAATCGAATTTAAACTGCGCACGTCAAAGGATTTGGACAATTTTTTTTTTTAGGTTGGCAGTACTGTCAGTCACATTTATGTCAAATTTCATGTCAAGATATTCATTTGTGTTTGAGATACGTGTTGTTTTGTAAGCTGCTAAAAGTGAGTTTTTCGTTTTTTGCGATGTCGAATTTTGTTGAGCAAAGAATTTTCATTAAATTTTGTTTACGGAATCAATTTTCTGCTGTGGATACGTTGAGGATGGTGCAGAAAGCCTTTGGTGATGAGGCTATGTCTAAAAAAAGTGGTATAGTGAGTTCCAAGCCGGCCGTGAACGTGTCGATGACGATGAGCGTCCAGGGCGACCATCAACCTCAACCGACGAAGCTCACGTTCAACAAATCAAAGATTTGGTGCTGAAAAACCGTCGATTAACAATTAGAGACCTTGCTGATGAAGTTGGCATATCGAAATTCCTAGCCAGTACCATTTTGAAGGATGTTTTGGGCTTCAAGCGCGTCAAATCTCGACTGGTACCGAAAACATTGAATTTTTTGGAAAAAAGGCGTCGCGTCGAAGTGTGTGAAACGATGCTTTCCGACTACCAGGGTATCATGAAATGCATTATAACTGGCGATGAGACTTGGATCTATGCTTACGACCCCGAAACAACCGATCCATCGAGCGAATATCATGCCAAAAGAGAGCAGAGACCAAAAAAATCGCGCCAAAGACGCTCAAAAATCAAGGTCATGTTGACTGTTTTGTTCCATTATCGTGGTGTTGTGCATTATGAATTCCTTCCAACCGGTCAAACCGTTAACAAGGAATATTATTCGAACGTTATGCGTCGTTTGCGTAACGCTATCCGCCTAAAAAGGCCGGAATTGTGGAAAGACAATTCTTGGTTTTTACACCACGATAATGCATTATCTCATACTGCCCTCGTAATTCGTGATCATTTCGCCAAAAACTCAACCCATATCGTTCCGCAACCACCGCATTCACCTGATCTGGCGCCGTGCGACTTCTGGCTGTTCACCAAGCTCAAAAGACCGCTCCGGGGACACCGTTTATATTCGATAGAGGAGATTCAAGCCGCAGCGAAGACGGAACTGAAGGCCATCACGGAAAGTGACTACAACTAGTGTTTCGAAGGTTGGAAAATCCGTTGGCATAAGTGCATTGCCTCAGGAGGGGATTACTTTGAAGGGGATGAAATTGATTTGGAAGAATAAATAAAGAATTTTCAAAATAAATAAAATGTCATCTTATTTTTTGGGCACAGTAATATCTGGTTTTGTAGCTCAGCTTGGGTGATGTCATGCTGTTAATTCATAATAGTTCGGCTACTACTTTGTGGTAACTTTGTCTGTACTGTATAATGTAGTGAGTAATGCTTGTATTAACTCGCGCGAATTCCTTGTTTTGTTTTTCTTTGTGCGTTTTTAATTTTTGAAACTGACACAACTTTTCGAAAAGCAACTCTGAAATCGTTGAACCGACGGAGAAAACGGAAATAAACTGAAGTAGAAGTATTAAAGGAATTTGAAGAAATACGGCAAAATGCAGACAAAAACTTTCATTTGTTCTTCGACCACATTGAAGAAGTATGTACTGAATTAGACATAAAAGTCAAGGTACCACGATACAGTGGATTAAATTTATCGTTTTAATTTTAAAACGAAAAATCCCGAAGCACTTATTATTCACTAATCCTTAACTACCTTGTTTCTACATATCTAATTGCTTTAAATAAGTACTTTATTTTTACATAATTTTCGTTACATACACAAATCAAAAGAGTTCCACGTTGACAAATAATATGTGGTGCCATATCAATCAAAATAAATAAAAAAAAAAAAAACAAACACCTTCTACATAATATTATAAAATAAAATTTTCATTCAAATAAAAGAAAAAGTTTTGGGGCTTATAAGTGTGTTTTATTGCATCTAACAATTTTGCAAGTGGATACTATATATTCAGAAATTTAATTATAAAAATCTTCATAATTTTACAACGGCCTTCACTAAAAAAATATTTAATAACGTGCCTCTGGGACTCCATACGTTGCGTATGGGGTCCTCTGCAACAAATGAATTGTCTGGCCGGTTATGATTTATGTCGGTACTCATACCCGTGACTGGACAGGTAGTCGTACGTCTTCCAGCAATCGGTACAGATACTGGTACCTTGTGGCACTTCACATCCCAGACTTCACGTTTTCGGGTCACACTTCCAGCCGAAGGTTGTCACACCCATCATCTACCAACCCTAAGACTCAGTGGCCATCTTTCTTCTATGGATACAGCATCACTTTCGTTTGAGAATCAAGTCTTCCTCTTCCTCAAATAAAATGAATTTTTCGCGAATGTCGAAAATTTGTAATATTTTAGTAATATTCCACATTTCTTTTATTATCGACACTGTCAGAACATTCGTTCTTCGCACCACACCGTGTTGCCGGTTCGTAAAAATCTGTTCAAATTTTTTAAGTAATCATTTTAACAATTTTAAGCTCATAATAACATACCTGATGATATTGCACAATTTTTTTTTTTTTTAAATATAACCACGATTTGAATAAGCACAGGCAAATATGACCAATTGTGGAATCACTTGTATAGACAATACTAAACAATTTAATTTGAGTTGGCAAATATGAAAATAATTACAATACGGACGAAAAAAGCATCAATAAATTGTTTAGATGTAAAAATTTCTGTTAGAGAAAATGCAGTTGAAAGAGAGTGATATATCCGAGAGAAAGGAACGATTATATTTGTGATATAATTTTTTTTTTATTCATTTTGATTCGTTTGCAAAATTTGCAAACTTGTTAGGGTGAAATAACGAAAATTGTGTAAAAAGTAAAATTCTTAATTAAAGCAAATATTAATATAATTGACATATGTAAATTAAATATGTAGAAATAATGTAGTGAAGCGTTAGTGTATAACTAACACTTCTTTTTAGTAATATGTACATATATATAATATATTGCTCACATGAAGAGCTGGTTTTAAAACCACAAATCAGTTTTGGATAATTTTTGAGTAATCTTTTCAAATAGATCTTTTGACAAATTATTGCATGCTATGACAAAGTTATCGAATGTTCGAAAAAAACAACAAAAGAACAAGAGCAACAACACGCTTCCGGACAACATTTCAATTCCACCGAAATCGCTGACGATGCGTCTGGAGCTGAGCGTGCGAAAATTATTTTTCAAACTACAGAAGCCAGGTACTCCATTGCCAACGATATTGCTGACGACGCGCTCAACGAGTTGCGCGTGACAACAACAAACACCTATCGCTGCTACTGCGCTGGCAAGTCACGCGGCAGAGCGTGTGCAGTTTATTCAGACAGGTATTTAGGCGTAGTCGCCGCTGCAATAGTTTTAAAAAGTTCAGTTGTATTTACTCGCCCAGCCTTTACGGCTGCCCTTGCTCCGAAGCAAGGAAAATAAAGAACATTATAAACTTATAAACAACCGGTCTTGTCATTGGCACCTAACGTGGGGCACAACAAAATCCTTGTAAAGGATAATTTCGTGGCCGCGGTGCTCGGACGCACGCCAAGCCCAGGCGTAGCCATCGAGGGACTAAACTATTACTATTATTACAATATGAAAGAATCTATGTAAGTAGAGTGCTCGAGATATTGACATATTCATTGAATTAAAGCATCAGCTTAAAAAATAGTAATATAAATATTAATTTAAGTAAAAATTGTTTTAATTTGAAAATAAAAATTTTTAAAGTGAATAAAGAATAAAAGGAATATCAAGTAACATGGACGAAAATATTCTTCGCGCCGTGCTGGGTGCCGCTGTGCGGACAGCAACGGAGCAGACGAGACGAGACTTCCAAACGACTATTGACGAACTTACCGCTAGGTTAACACTAATCGAAAGACCTGTTCAGGTAGAGGAGTATAGGGAGATTGCAATTTACCGCCAGTACAAACATATCATTCACCACCTGAATTTGACCATTTACGAGAACATAGCCGAACAAACGTATAATCTTCTTGAGAATTTCCCGCAGTCTCACATTAGGAAAACCGTTCAACTGGACATAGACCGCATATTACGATTAATAGATTCATTAAAAATTCATCACCGACAATCCCGTAGCATAAACTTTCTTGGCACCGCTCTCAAATACGTAGCTGGAACTCCCGATTTCGATGACTTTAACCAACTTCAAACATGGGCAGAATCCCTGATTGAAGCAAACGAGCAACAGATTTACATTCATAGCCAGCTCAAAGTTAAAATTAACCAGTTAACCGACACCGTAAACAAATTGATTAGCTCGACCAAACAGCATGAGATTGACACTGGACATCTTTTTGACTTGATATCAGCAAGAAACAGAGCGTTAATAGACGAAATAGAATCAGCTCTTTATTCCGTCACTTTGGGTAAGATACAATTAATTAACCCAATATTGTTAAATAGTGATGAGGTTAAAAATTTACTAACTAACGAGCACTCTACAGGTATTACAATAAGCGATTTACTAACAGTCTGAAAATTAAAAATTTTGCAAAATTATAATAACATATATTTCGTAATTAAATACCCAATGGTAGAACAAAATTGTAAGAAAATTAGGATTAAACCAGTTGTAAAAAATTTTAAGTCAATTATGATAGAGACCAGTGTAGTATCTAAATGCAACAATACATATAAACAACTAGCGAATTTTAAAAATTCTTTATCAATAATATTTTGTCAAATGTCAAACATGAATAGCTCTTGCGTGTTGAATCTGTTAAGCCAGCGCCTACCGCCCTGCCAGACTATTACAGCTGATCATATCGAACCGGTGGAAGAAATTGACGACGGTTTAATTATTATAAATGATAAATTGGGTGAAGTTCGCGAGGGAAACTCCCCGCCAGTAATTTTGAATGGGACATTCATGATAAAGTTCACAGAGAATGCTACTACGTACACCATCTGGAGGAAGATTGTGGGCGCGCATCCCGAGGCCGCACCCGCACAATTTGTGAACCTGACAAATCATACCACACTCTTGTCACTTCCTTACCTGCACAACATTAACCAAAAAAATCTGCGACACATTGCATCGTTGAGGGGGCTTGTCGAAGCACAGTCGTCTCAGTGGCTTATAGCCTACACCTTAACAATATTATTTTTTATTGTTTGCCTACATAATCTACAAAGTACGGAAGCGCAGTGCTAATATTGCAATATTGAGCAGCGTTCTTAAGGGATCCGTGGACGTCCCTCTTCTAGCGGGGGAGTAGTTAACACACCATAGTAGCCAACAACAAAAGAACAAGAGCAACAACACGCTTCCGGACAACATTTCAATTCCACCGAAATCACTGACGATGCGTCTGGAGCTGAGCGTGCGAAAATTATTTTTCAAACTACAGAAGCCAGGTACTCCACTGCCAACGATATTGCTGACGACGCGCTCAACGAGTTGCGCGTGACAACAACAAACACCTATCGCTGCTACTGCGCTGGCAAATCACGCGGCAGAGCGTGTGCAATTTTTTCAGACAGGTATTTAGGCGTAGTCGCCGCTGCAATAGTTTTAAAAAGTTAAGTGTATTTACTCGCTCAGCCTTTACGGCTGCCCTTGCTCCGAAGCAAGGGAAATAAAGAACATTATAAACATATAAACAACCGGTCTTGTCATTTGTATGAGTAAAATAATTGGCGAAGATAATCCTGCGAAGATGAGAAGTTTTCCAAAGGTACAAATTGTATCGGGGTTTATGTACGTCTATTTGTCTTTACATTTTTTTAAACGTCGTTATTACAATGGGCTAATTAAGACCAGCATCAAATCGTGTTGCAGAGTGGGTGCCGTAAATAAAAAATTATTTAGGGAATTCTTGAGTTGGATAATTTTGAGACATGGACTCTCATTACTCTTACTTTTGTTGTTTTTTTTTGCCTGGCTTTACTACTGCATGCTGTAGTGGGTAGAATTTAGTATTCTCTTTTCGCCTGGGCGTACTTCCTCCATGAGTATTCGTTCATAGTTTCTTTAACTTGAGTTGTCATTATGAAAACACTATTTTCCGTTTTGACTAGTGCACTTAGTATCAAACCGAAGATAAGGATTCGCGACAAAAGTCTTTTAAACATTTTCTCAACACCTTCAAAAATTATTTCCATTGCTAATACAAGTAATCTCTTAATTCTTCTAACGATAGATTAGAAGAAGCGAGATAGCTAATGGGTTATATACTTATGTCAAAATGACGAGAAAAGTTGACTGGCTGTTTGCCCGTCCGTTCGTTCTAGCTGTAACTTGAGTAAAAGTTAAGACATCTTGATGAATCTTGGTAATTGCGTTCCTTACCACAAAAAAAAAAATCGATCATAGATGGCGTTATCAGACCACTTTCACGGCCACAAATTACCATTAACCGAAAACACATAAAGTGCCATAACAAAGCACTAAAGTAGAGTATAAAGCTGTAATTTAGTACAGAGAAAATGTCCCTTTGCTACATCTTTGGACAAACCTTTTAAGCTACAAGAACCAAATTTGCTGAGTACATAAGAACCTCTACTGAATGTGCAAAAGTGGCTGAAATCGGAGGATAACGGCGCCCACTCCCCATATAACGATACTGCACACTGCACTACTAAAACTTTGCACGAGTGATGTCTTTAGCGTTTGCCACCTTATGACAAAAAATTATTTAAATGAAATAAAAGCTGTTCAAGCTACTAAGTACCGAATATTTAGACCCTGGGACCTATAGTTGACTTTTAATCGAAAATGAAAATGAAATTTAGGGAAAATCCTTCTCTTATAATGGTATGCCTGTGTGACAGAGTGGGTTGAATATTTGCCTTAGCTTCCAAATACCTAATATAAATATTATCGAACTTCAGGGTGACTTTGTACCCTATATATAGCAACCAATATGTCAAGTAAATATCTTCAAAAATCAGGAGAGCGTATAAGCATATAAGTAATATCATGATTTTCGAACATCCCTCTGACTTTGTTCCATATGATTGATGATTGTAGTTATATGAGGAACTTTGATGAAACTCGGTGAGCATATTATTAGTCTGTAATATTGGTTAAAAAATAAAGTAAATATTACTCCCAACTCACATTTACTTTTTCTAATTTTTCTCGTTATTGCAAAAAGTTTTGTGCTGAATATATTAATTAGTGAGTATTATTTTTTATATATAAAATTGCTTCAAAATATGTTCTCAATTATACCTGAGCAATATCAAAGTTAATGCAGTCAGCCCGTCCTTTTTTCTGCCTGATTTCCGTATTTTCTTTGTTTAAAGCATTCAGGTTAATCAAGTGCGTAATATTTTAATGAAAATAAATGGTAAATTTTTTTAAAAACTATGTTGTTTAGCGCTGAGTTAGAATGGAAATGATTTATAGCTTGACATAAATCTCATATCCCTAATATAATGATTTCCGATCCTCTGGTTGACATTTTCAACATCAACTTAATTGGGGTACTCACAACGTGTTATAAAGTTATAAGTCATAAACAAAATTGGAGACAAAATACAATGGTTGTGAACACGTCGTTATAAATTTGTTGTCGTAAATCACTTATCAATCAGCTGATTGAAAAAACATAAATTACAATATTTGCAAAAATAAGTATTTCGCAGTCAAAATGCCAAGGAGAAGTGAAAAAAAACTACCTACATCCTATACATGGATAAGTAGATAAATAAATTTTTTGTGGTTCAGAAGAAATTCTTAGGACCTTAGCAGACCTTTCAAGTAGGAAAATCCCACTCTTTTACATAGCGTTAAACAAAATCAATTTGTCGAAGAGTTTTTCGAGGTAATAATTTAGGAGTTTCAATACATTAAAACGAATATATTAATATTTGCTTGTACATACAAAATATGCAAACAGGTAGGTAAATTATTTTTTTTTTTATGGTTTTTAAATAATGCGGAATTTACATAGCGTCGATGGTAATTCGTGAATTTTTTTGGATATTAAGACAAATATGTACATTTTTGATTTGTAATAATATGAAAATCTAGTGCAGTGTCTTATTAAGCCGCCTTTTTCTGAATTAAATTTTATGGCGGAAAAGTCTATGACCTTTGTTTGATTTGTACCAACTTGTTATGAGAGTGAGCCTTTTCACCGCCAGCAATTTTTAGAATTTCTAATAACTTTAAATTTTGCTTTATCTTGATTTGCTTTATCTGAGTGCATATAAATGTTGAGTTTTCTGAAGCTATAAGCTTAAAATGTGGATTTATGAAATAGATTTTTTTGTTTTTATATTTTTCTCATTACGGTACATTTTGTTGTGAAATTTTAATTTGTATATACATATGTAAAATGTATTATCGTGTGGTAGCGTCAGAAGTTGCTGAAATCCACGTCTGGTAGCAGCAGAATAATAACTAGTGGCATTAGAATCGTAACTTCAATTCAGCTAAACAGCTGTAATTGTAATTGTTCAGTGGCATAAGACTCGTGACTGCAATTCATCTCAACAGCTGTAATTGTGCTGTGGTGGAATTTGTTGCAGGCCGTGTTGGCAGATATACTCTCCCCCCCGGTGACTTTCGTAGGATACGAGGGGAACGAAACAATCTTCTCTCTTCTGGAATAAGTAAGATTTCATGATTCCAGCTGCTGGCTAAAATTGACTGGTAGTTGGTTCTTCAACTCTTCGAGGCTTATCATTTTTCACAGATTTTCCAGACTCCTGAGTGTTTTCAGTGTCTTCTTTGGCGATGTATGCTGGCTTGAGCTTTCCATCGAGTTTAATTTTAAAAACGTAATCATCTATGTGCTCTAAAACTTCGTGCGGTTCAGAATAGGGTGGTTCTAGAGGTCGCTTTACTGTATCGATGCGGAGAAAAAAATAGGAGAAAGTGTAGAGGTTTTTCAGGATAAAAACATTTCCCGGGCACATGTAAACTTGTGCCAATTTCAAAGTCAGCAGGTGAGGCCTTTAGGTTCTTAGGTAGACTTACGAGCATCGTTGGAAGAACTTCCGGGCAAGGAGAAACAGAGTTGCACATTAGAGCTGCCTTGAGCGTTCTGAGCGGTGTGTCAAACGGAGTAATCCAATTCGAGTAGAAAGCAGTAAAAACGACGTCATGTCCTTCAGAGGAACAGCAACGGGCCATCTGGAAAATCTATATATGATTGTTAAATAGTACTTGAGATGATTGACAGCTGGAAATTCAATGAGGTCGAAGTGTACATGGTTGAACCTAGCGTCAGGTACGTCAATGTTCTTAGGTGTGAGGCGGTTGTGACGCTGAATCTTGGAGCGTTGAAACGGTAGTCAGTTGCGGAACCAGTTCAGTGAGTTCTCCTTGTACTTTTCCAAATGTACTTTTGCTTGAGTGTGCGGGCCGTAACTGGACCATTGGGTTGGGAGAGCCCGTGGACTATGTCGAAAGCCACTCGGCGAAGATTTTTGGGAATGAAACCGGATGATATGTCACAATAAATAGAGTTCTTTTCCTTAATTGTTTTCCTTAATTGATAGACGTTGGAATTTCAAAGTCGTTTTGTTGTTGCGAATAAGCTGCTGGAGTTTTTTATCCTCCTGTTGCTCATGCTGAATTCTTACGGCGCTCAATAGTACTGATCCTGGATAGGGAATCAGAAATTCTTTTCTTCACCTTTCAGGTAAACGATCTCCGCGGTGAACTGGGAGATATAGTCGAGCTGGTTTAGCTATCGTGATGAAGATCTGCTGGATCTCTGTGCGAAAGTGTAGATTAGAGGCTTATGATCTGTTTTAATGATAAAGTGGTGTACCTCCAGTATGTGTCGGAAAAATTTTATGGCTGCAAATACTGCTAACAGCTCTCTGTCGTTTGTGCTGTACTTCACACCTGTGGTGCTGAGCTTTCTGGAGAAAAATCCAATTGGCTTCCAGATGCTATCCTCGAACTGATCTAACGATGCGCCTATGGCTGATTCGGATGCGTCAGTTGTGAGAGAGAGAGAAGCAGTAGATGAAAGGAATGTTGTTCTATTTGCTGCTGCAACACTCTTCCTACAGTCTTTTAGGGCTTTTTCAGGCTCTGGTGTCCAATGTACTTTGCGTTTGTCGTTTTTTTGGCTCTGGAATGTGAAGCATTGGGAATACATTGCGGTAGATGGCCTCAGGCTTGGGAAATGATAGGATCGTATCAACGCGTTCAGTTGGAGGTCGCCTCTTCTTGTGCTAAATTGCACTTACTGGAATTCATAAAGAGTTTGTTGGTCCGTAGTACGTTGAAAAGCTACTCCAGGTGCTGGAGACGTTCCTGATGGATTTCAGAAGCCACAATGAGGTCATCAATGAAACAGTCAACGAAATCCAAACCTTTTAAAATGTTTCCCATATGGAATTGAATGGTTTGGGTTGCATTGCGTAGTCCCGGCGGCATTCAAAGGAACTCAATAAAACCGAAAAGTGTTGTGATTGCTGTCTTCTCGATGTCTTCTGGAGCCACAGGAATCTGAGCGAGATCGATTGTTGAAAACATTTTCTTTGCGTGGAGGCGCTGAAATAAGTCTTCAGCGACAGGTACTGGATAGCGGTCAGGGACCATTTGCGCCGCCTGAAGTCCCCAGTAGTTCGCCAGCCCCCCAACTTCTTAGGTACCATGTGGATGGGACTAGCCCAGTTGTTGCTAGAAGGTCGACTCACCCTAAACTCTAGGATCAGTCTGATATCATCTTTTGCTGCTTTTAGTTTGTCACCGGCTAGTCGGCGGTCTCGTTCAGTTACCGGAGGGCCCGTGGTGACGATGTGGTCAGCCAGGTCAGCTATATTATGAGAGGCTGATTTGAGAACGTTTGGTGATATCAATAAAACGATTTTATAGGTCGCCATACCTGTTATCGGTATGGGTGTTGAAAAGGGCTTGCTGTTCCATTGTCGAAATACCTTATTCTGTGGTTCCCTTCGTAGTGAGTGATGTTAACGGGTCGATGTTGTTTTACGTCAGTAATGATGTAGGGCCATGTGAAAGCTCGACGAAGACCATATGTGTTGAGTAAACAAGGAATTTCTGGTGTGACGATCTGTCATGTACATGCAGGCGATACTCCTTTTTGGATGGAATATGATGACAGCTGTCGCCAACCGCCTTAACTGATGACGACAGCCTCGCTAGTTTCTTTGGTTGGTAGTAGGCTTATTTTAACAGGGTTGAAGGCATCGGTGGGCTCTTTCACCGAATTTGCTGTGATAGAAGTAAAGATTTGATGTTTCTGGAGTTCGAGATCGTGGACGAGTCTCTATGGCCGGTTTAGGACGTAGTGTCGTAACTTTGATTTGGCTGGGAATGAAAACCACTGTTTGCAACGGCTGGGTCATGTCTGGTAAAGTCTGGAGGCTGATTGACATAATCTGAGAACTGGTGTGGTTTTCCATGGCACTGTCTGCAGCTTCGGCGCGCTGGTCAAGCATACTGTTATTCTGGACGGCTCTGAGGAGCTCTGTCAACAGCTTGTACAATTGGAGATCAACTGAATCGGTAAAACGTAGATTTGTTTTTAAATAGATGCACTTATCTTGATATCTTGAGCAGATGGTGCCCTGATGATGTCCGACACCTCCTTGAGTACTTTTAGCTTCAAGGCGCCGACGACTGCCTGGTACATAGTATTGTCGTTCCTGATGTTTCGCGACCCTAGCTGTGCCTCCACCTGAATGAACCAGAGTTCAGGATCGTTGGTCCGGAATTCAGGAAGTCTGAGTAATTTTGCATATTATTAGACTGGACGTTGCGATACGGATAGTGATTCTTAAAGTTGCCTTGTGCCGCTTTGGGATTATTATTTGCACCTGATGGCCTGTTGTCTGGGTCAGGAATGCCACTTGCTGTGTCGATGAAAAGCCCATTCTGAGCGTCTCCGGATAATAAAGAATTATGTAGCAATAGGTTGTCTCGCCACTGTTGTTGTGTCTCTGCTACCCTTTAATATTGTCGATTTTGCTCATTGCGAACAGGTGAACGACCGACAGTCATGTTTGTTGTACTTATAGTAACATGTGAATACTATTGGGATTAGTTTCACACAATCCTCAGGAATGACGTCGGCATCACCAATTTTGGCGTTACAAGCCTTTATTACTCCAATTGTATCCAATCACTCTTATATCAAATAAAATAGCAATTTGAAATTTTTACTTTGAAAAATGAACGTTCTTTATTTATCTATACTAATTATATAAAATCGCTTATATGAAAAATGTTTGTAACGGCTAATCTCCTAAAGTTCTGAAGCGATTTTTATAATTTTTTTTTTTAAATAAAGCATTTGCTCTAGGCTCGCGAGTGGCATACTTATTTTTTTAAACTTCCGAAATCAAATCCTTTTTCTTTCGGGTTGAAGTTTTTGAAAAACCAAAAATATTGCAAGCATAAGGTTTTTCGTTCACCAAACGTAGGCACAGCGAAGCGCGCTTTGTGTGTGTGCGTGTGCCTTTTATCGTTTGCGGCACGCACTCTCTCTCTCTTCCATCTCTGCACATCTTTTCCAGCATAACGTAATGAAGTAAAGTACATACATAGTATGCACTCTCTCTCTTCCATCTCTCTCATCTTTTACTACATAACCCTCTGTGACTGATGTGGTAGTCTAGCAGACACCAACAGGCACAAAAGAGTATTTTGTACCGTTATTTTCCATACATCTACTCTCTCGTTCTCTGTACCTTCTTATTGTGTACTCATGCCTATGTTAGTTTGTTCAGATCGATTGATGTAAGCACACGTGCCATTTTAAGCGATAAAGTGTCTGCGAGTCAACCACATCAATATTAAGGTAGGTGTCTGTGAGACAATCACATCAGTATTTTTGTTATATTTTCATAGTGTCTCCTAAACAACACGTCAGTAAAATTGTTATTTTATAGTTTTGTTATTATGGAGAAATCAAACATATCACAACATTGTTCTAAGAGAACCTCATGTGGAACTTTTAAAAACCGAAATGAGGTAATACTACAGTGGCTGGAGGAAGAGAGTGAGCATGAGTTCAGCGATATGGATGGTGAATGCAATGACCCCAATTTTCAGCCAGAAACGGCTCTTTTAGATAATGATGAAGACAATGAAGAACAACATGCGACTACCTCTGAGCCACAAAATATTTGTGAAGAAGTGAATCAACATCCAACAAGCGACTACTACAAAGGTAAGAAAGGATTTTTGTGGAGTGCAAGAGAGCGACCAAAAACATCTAGAACAGCAGCCCATAACATAGTTAGACTACCAGGTCGTCTGCATACTTCTACCTTTGAAGGATATTTACAGCTATGGTCCAAAATTTTTGACGAATCCATGTTGGAATGTTTAGTACAATATACTAATCAAAAACTCTGTAACTACCGAGCTAAATTTAATAATACTACAAAGGTGGAACTTATGGATACTTATGTAACGGAAATGAAAGCATTCATTGGCCTACTATACTACACTTCAGTTTTTAAATGTAATGACGCAGATCTTCGCACAATATTCGCAACCGATGGCAGTGGCCGTGAAATATTTCGTTGTGGGATGTCAAATTTACGTTTTTCTTCTTTAGTAAACTGCCTTAGGTTTGACGATTCAACTACCAGAGCGGAGCGTCTCAAAGACGATCAACTTGCGCCAATTTCAAATTTCTTCAACAAATTTATTCTAAACAGTCAATTTCAATATACACCCGGACCATACCTTTGCATCGATGAAATGTTACTGCCGTTTAAAGGTCGCTGCAAGTTTATAATTTACATGCCTCAGAAACCAGCAAAGTATGGCATTAAAATAATGTTGTTAGTCGATGCTCGCACATACTACATTTACAATGCTTATATTTATCATGGTAAAAATTCTGACGGCATAGGGTTAAATGAACAGGAAAGGAAATTGGCAGTACCAACTCAGTCTGTGTTAAGACTTGTGAAGGTTGTCGAAAACTCAAACCGGAACATTACGGCTGACAATTGGTTTAGCTCTATACCACTTATGGAAGCTCTGCTGAAAAAGGGATTGACTTACTTAGGAACTCTAAAAAAAAATAAAGTTGAGATACCGCCTTCTTTCTTACCGTGCAAAACTAGAGAAGTAGGGAGTTCAATGTATGGTTTTACGAAAGAATTTACCCTATTATCATATGTACCGAAAAAAAATAAAGCTGTTTTGCTGATTTCGTCTTCTCACCATTGTCAAGAAATAGACACTGATACAAAAAAACCTGTTATGATAGCAGATTACAACGCTACAAAAGGAGGAGTTGACGAAATTGATAAAAAGTGTTCGATATATTCATGCAGTCGAAAAACTCGTCGATGGCCTATGGCAGTATTTCAAAGAGTACTAGATATGGTTGGTGTTAATGCCTTTGTCTTATATCAAATGTGTACTGACAGTGATGTAAAAATGAGAAGAAAAACATTTATGCTTAATCTGGCAAGAGAATTGGTGCTAGACCATATGAAATTCCGGGTGTACAATGAAAGGTTGCCAAGAGAACTAAGAATGATGCTCACCAGGGTTCTAGGCCAAGATCTACCCCCTCCTCCACCAATTATTCAATCTAATCCACCAAGTGGACGAAAATTGTGTTCAATTTGTCCCCAAAAAATAAAAAGGGTAACAAGGTATTGCTGTTGTGATTGCTTAAAGCCAATCTGCCTCCAGTGCTCCAAGCCTCTTTGTGAAACCTGCCAGGAAAAGTTGTAGTTTTTATACATATATATATATACATATGATCTCAAGTCTTAAGACTGTTTAACTTAAGTGCAAATTAAGCAAAATCTAAAATTTTTGCTACATAAATTATAACATGAAATATTTTTTGATTGTTAAGTTATAGGCTTTAATGTGCCACTTAACATGTTTGATAATTTTCTTTTTTACCACTGGATTTATTACTTTTTGATATCAACTGTTAAATTGAAGTCTAAATAATAAAAAATTAAAAACATTTGTTCAAAAAAATTTATTTTTGAGTTGTTTTTTGATCTTCTAATACAGGTCTATGTTTTTTGCAGAAAAATCATGCCATACCGATAAATAACACATAACACCAATTTTCGCTTTGAATTAAAAAAATACCTTTATAAATAATAACTTAAACTTATTAACAATAAATAAAAATGGTTTTGTTAGTTTTACAAAACGGAACTTGGAAAATATAAGACATAGAAATGGTGTCTGCTAGTCTACCACGTCATTAGAATTGTTAGAACAATATCACGTCAGTCACAGAGGGATAACTTATGGAAGTAAAGTACAAAGCAAAAAAGTTTGCATATATACATAAATGATCGCAGAACAAGTGAAATAACGCTAAACAGCACAATCAAATGCCCACATAAATTGCCGTATGTATGCATGTATGTATGTAGATATGTAAATACAGTGTCAACTATATTTACTCTGTTTTACAGTTACTTATTTTGCATCAACGCACCGTTGCTTGAATTGCTTTTCTTATTGTCTTTGTACTTTTTTGTAACAAAGCACATTGAAAATAAAAACAGAACGCTCTCCGTAAGGAACATCCAAAAACCAATAAAATCAAATATTAAGATGTAATGTGGTTTTCTTGTGTGTCTGCGAAATACTTGCTGGTTTCTTCTAACTTTATTGTATTTATGATCGTATTCTGCAAAGGGTAGAGTAAAATTGGAAATTTATTGTCTTCAAATCAAAAGGTAAAGATTAGATTTAAGCGAAACTAATTTGGTTAATAATAAATATATGGTTTTTACAATAAAAGCTTTCAGAGATGCCAAAAGCAAAATCTCAATTTGATTCATTGGTCGAATGAATGGCAGTTGCAATTTTTGTAAGGCTAAAAATTGGGTGAAAGAGGCACCAGGTATGTGTTGTAGCAAGAGCCATATAAAGCTAATAGATATAGGTGTCTTTATTGTTCTGAACAGAAAAGGTCGCAGTGTCGCTGCCTTTGTTGACATATTTACAAATGTATTTAATTGCTTGCACAGAATTGCAGTACTCTACATTGATGTGGGCGGAGAAACACCTGGAAAGAACGGGGCAATATGGAATAATCCATCGATATAGGTGTCTTTATTGTTCTGAACAGAAAAGGTCGCAGTGTCGCTGCCTTTGTTGACATATTTACAAATGTATTTAATTGCTTGCACAGAATTGCAGTACTCTACATTGATGTGGGCGGAGAAACACCTGGAAAGAACGGGGCAATATGGAATAATCCATCGATTGCCGACTTTGTACCCAGAGGCAAGTAAATGGGTATGTCCACCATCCGCTGGAGAGGCGGTCGATATAACTCTTAAAGATTTAAGATCTTCGCATGCGGCAATGGGTGGAGTTACATTCGTATTCACAGGAGACTTTAGACAAACTCTACCGGTGGTTCCTAAGGGTACAAGAGCAGATATTGTCAACGCGTGCATAAAGAATTCGGAATTGTGGTCTCATGTACAAAAATTAAAATTGACTGCCAATATGCGAATAAATCTTTGTGGAGCTGGACCATCCAATCGGTTTGCAGAGTTCCTACTTAAAATAGGTAACGGTTGCAAATCTGTCACCAAAGATGGTTATGTAATAATGCCAGATATTGAAGGAACCTGTGTTCGAGCAGTTGACCAACTTATTGATAACGTGTATCCAGATATTATTAACTTGCACCACAAGAACTCTAAGTGGTTATATGAGCGAGCTATAATTACTTCGACGAATTCCGCTGCAGACGAAATTAACAAAGCCGTTTGTCAAAGAATATTATCAGAATATAGAATTTACAATTCTTTTGACATAGTGACAGATGAAGGAGACGTTGTTCACTATCCAACGGAGTTTCTTAACTCTCTTAATAACTCGGGACTACCTCTATTTCAACTAGAACTTAAAATTGGTACGCCAATAATCCTTCTACGAAATCTTAAGCCTCCCAATTTATGTAATGGCACTCGACTAAAGATAACGCACTTAATGCCTAATTTCATTCAAGCAAACATTTTAACCGGACCTGCAGCCGGCGAAAGCACTATGATCCCTCGGATATCAATGATACCTACAGATCTTCCATTTAGTTTCAAAAGAGTACAGTTCCCCGTTAAGACGCGTTTTGCGATTACCAATAATAAGTCCCAAAGGCAAACATTTAATACTGTTGCCATAGATCTTCGAAAAGAAGTATTTTCTCACAGTCAATTACATGTGGCTCTGTCGCGAATTGGTTCCCCACAAAATCAAACTGTTCTCATTTTTGGCAATGGAAATAAAACAAAAAATGTTGTATTCACTGGAGTTTTTAATAATTAAAATACATCCTTTTTGGTTATTGTTCCAAAATACATCAATTATAGTATACCTTATTTCATATCTTGAATTAATATTTACTCTATACAATCCTATTTATTTTATGTAAGAGTTTTGAATTGTTACCTTTTTGTTATCTATTTTTAATTTTTCTGTAAAAAAAAATTTAATAAACAAATTATTTATAACGATAATTAATTTAAAAGTGTTTGCAATTAATTCAAATATGGGTAGTAAATATTTGTAAGTCTAACATAAGTTACACATTATACTCATGTATGTGTTTTTACATGTACGAATAAAGGTATTCTTTTATTTGCATTTTAAACTACATTAAATTCATTCCAATACCCTCATCGCTTCAGTTTTTGGGGCGTAACAAAGTACGCCGGGTATTTGCTAGTATATAAATATAAAATCTGTTAGCGTGTGGTAGCGTCAGAAGTTGCTGAAATCCACGTCTGGTAGCAGCAGAATAATAACTAGTGGCATTAGAATCGTAACTGCAATTCAGCTAAACAGCTGTAATTGTAATTGTTCAGTGGCATAAGACTCGTAACTGCAATTCAGCTCAGCAGCTGTAATTGTGCTGTGATGGAATTTGTTGCAGGCGGAGTTGCCTCATACATATCTCTAGTGTTACCAATCACATTGTGTCCTACCATATAGCGTTGAAAAAGTGATTCGGGAAAGTTGAAAAAAAGTTACGGCTGTTCGGAAATGAGTGAAAATAATGAAGAAATTCGCTATATTTTGAAATTTTAGTATAAAAAGGTGATTAAAATGTATACTCGGTATATTGGGAAGCACTCACCACCACGTCCAGTTAATTAAAACATTCAGTTTATTTTGTATACATTGGTTTTTTAACAACTTTATTTAAATTTAATTTTATTGGTTTTATTACACAAATATTCTTAAATATGATATCGACAGGCGAGGCGACGATAGTTCAATTCCCGGAACGATTTGTCACTGCTGGCGATCGGGTGCACCCGGATCGTCGTTGAATTCAGTAATTGGAGCAAAGTAGCGACGCGGCGGAGTCCAACAAAAATTGAAGATCCAATTGTATGTGTCGAACGAATTGCTTAGGACCAATTGTTTAGAACAACCCGTGTAAACGAAAATGAAATCTGCTAACAGCGCAGTATAGAGCGGTATATATAAAAAGCGAAAGTAATGTTTACGCGGCGCAGTGGGAAATCGAATTGTATCTGCTTTCCCGTTGTCTATCCTTTTTGATTAGTGGGTAAGAGCACAGGTGTGGTGAGTTGCTTTGAAGGGTCATCAGCTGTGATGAATTGTGCTGTTGCATTAGGATGCGCCAGTTTTTCCGTGTAGAGGGGGTGGATGCTTAACTCATTTAAACATCCTGGGCCCCCTAGGCGAATCTTTTGCCTAGTTTTACACGAATATGTTGTTGTCGATATTTTGCGGTACTGCTGGTGGAGTAGCTGAGGCGCAAAATATATTCTGACAGCCGAAATATTTGATGATAGAGTTGTAATATACTTACATATATTCGGGTGTGCAGAGAACGGATTTTGATTTAAAAGAAGCAACTTTATTTTGTGTGTTTATTTGATTTTGCTTTTTTGGGGAGTCATTATTACGGTTTACAAGTGTATGAGTTGTTTTGCTTTTATTTATTTCATTGGTGGTTATTTAAAATTTATTATTTATCGGTTTGGCATACCGGTTGCTTAGTATTTGCTTTTCTGTATTATCGGCAATTGTTTGCATTTAATTTATTCTTGGCTTATGAAGGATAGTAACTCCACGCCTGGCTCAGATGTGGTCAGAATGGGTACTCCCTAGCCCTGGAGTTAGGGCTGTGCCAATAGAGGGATCTTGCGAGAGAATGGCCGGTAATTGCGAACGGCTTCATTAGAAATATAATTTTTTAAGTGGGATGTTCATGCTTTACAACAGATTCTCACCAACTACCCTTATGAGGAGCGCTTATGTAGGGGCGATAAGAGCGATATCTGCTTTTGTTATTTATTTATTTATTTTTTCCTGTGTGTGTCGATTTTTTTTTTTAGTTTTACTTTTGGAGACACTTTTGGAGTTTAGTAGCCCGCCACCGCTCTAGGATTTTTTTATTGTTCATCATTGGCGAAAGCCATCCTGCGGGGTCGAAAAGTAACATATATTTGAGTTTTTAATATTATTAGACCGAAATCTTACTTTGTTTTTTCTACCAATATATGAGGTATTGGAATATTGTGGCTCTAGTGGTAGTCGTACGACGTACCGGCCATTATTTGATCGAGTAGTTGTAGCTTTAGAGAAGTCTTCACAATACTGATCTTCTAGAGTTTGAAATTTCCTTAATTGTGAATTAAGGTATTTATTTGCATTGTACTCAACTTGAGTTGGTATGGTTGTAACTAGTTCGGTAACTAGTCCACTGTAATGAAGCATTGTATGATGTCTTTTATGACAATATAAGCATTTAAATTTGCTTTTGCAATTTGTATATGTATGCGCATGTGACAGGCAATTTGTGCAAAGTCTTTTTGACCTGACAAAATTATTTCGTTCTTTAACTTTTAAGTTTTTAAACTTCTTGCAAGATATAAGTTTATGCCCTCTGGTACATAGTTCGCATGACGTATGTTTTCTCTGTTCAGATGTGAACGATTGTATTTTGTTAAAAATTCTATTTGATTTGTCTTTGCTTCTAGCTTGGGGTCTATTTAAGCTTCTATTTTGGTCGTGTTTACTGTTCTTATTTCTGACTAGTTTTTCTTCTAACCTTTCCGCAATTTCATATTGGGTGGTGAGAAAAATCTTTCATTTGTTGCCACGTTGGGCACTTTTTCCGTGATGAGAGCGATTGCTCCCATAGAAGTAACGACTTTTCTGGTAATGCGGCGGTGCAAATGTTTACCAGAATTGGGTCCCAGCTGTCTGTGGGAATATTTAGTGTCGATAGAATCGACAAGCAATTTGAAACAGTCGATTCTAGTTTAATGAATTCTACACTTGTTTCTTTCTTAATTTTAGGCAAGTTTAATAGTGTCGTTACTTGTTTATCGACCAGTATTCTTTCGTTTTCAAATCTAGCTTTTAGAGCTTCCCAAGCCAAACTGAAATTGTCGTCATTTAATGCAAACTGTTTAACTATTTCGCCTGCTTGACCTTTTGTTTTGTATCGGAGGTGATATAGTTTTTGTGCCTTTGATAGTTGTGGATGGTTGATGTAAACGGCTGTGAACATGTCCCGGAAGGACGGCCATTCTTCATAACCTCCGTAAAACGTTTCTGTATCACATGCAGGCACCTCGAGTTGGATGCCTGTACTTGCCTCTTGATTGTCAATTGGTGGCAGCTCTACTCAACTGTGGGGAGTAGGTGCAATTGCTTTAATGAGCTTTAATTGATCGGAGATCATAGCTTTCGTTTCTTCATATTGGTCCAAGCAGTTTTCGTAAATATCGCAAGCCGATGATTTAAAATTTTTAGGTAGATTTGAATCGTCAGATTCTACTATGGCGTCATGAGCCGCTTGGAGTCGTGTCCAAAAATTATTAAGATTTATAATTTTGATTTCTAGTAACGATTCCGAGTTTTCGTGAATCGGTGAAGAGGCAAATCTAGTGCAGTATCTTGTTAAACTGTCACTTTCTGAAATGAATTTAATAGCCTGTTTTGAGCGTGTAGCTTCTGCAGGTCGATTATTGTTTTTGTTAACCATTTTTGCAAATTAATATTATTTATTTATATTTTAGTACGGAAATATATTTGAATTGTTAATTGTTATTAAAAACCGCGCTTTTTATTACTTAAAATATTTTATGTCCGAATGGTTTGTATTTAGGTACACCCTAATACTTGGACTTTTACGTGCTTATGTTTTATGCAATTGAGAGCTCGTTGAAGAGATCAATGCGCTACTTACATAGGTATACACGAATTGTTTGTGTGTTTATGAATATGCTTTATTCGTAAGCAATTGAGAGCTCGTTAGAGAGATCAAGTTGCTTTTTGTATGCAATCCTGCTTGTTTTTGTTTGCCAAAGAACAAGTGGTATTGCCGAATAGATGCCAAAATTGACTTTGAATATTTGAATACGTGCGTTCAGAGTTTTGCTTAATCGCGACTTGATTATTGTTTTTAATTAAAACTAAAGAAATTTTATTTCAATTTACCGCTGTATTGTAAGTGAATTTTAAAGTGACTTAGAGTTTTAAGGTTAATTAATTAATTAATTTTTTTGTTTTTTTTTTTTTTTGTAATAATTTGTCCGTACCTAGTGTAGGATAAGATCTAGACGGATACTATATGTAAATGTTCATATGTACATATGTTCGCACTGCGAAAAGACCGCAAATATGAAATAAGTGATGCGCAGGTATTTTCCTTATGTATTTACATATGTATATGTATATATGTATATAGTATATACATATGATATATATTTTTTTTGGAAAAAAAGAAATATGTTTGCATTAAGTATATGTATGCATATATGTATGTATGTATGTATATTTTGTTTCTATTTTTATTCTATATTTTCAAATATTTCTTTCTCAATCTTTATGTGCAGTCCTGTTTATTACTTCGTTAAAGGGCACTGCCTGAAATTTGTCATTAGTAAACATTTGATTTTCCTGTTTTCGGTAATTTGATGTGTTTTGAGAACACAAAGGTAAGCTTTAGGAATATGTAAATAGGCTATCAAAATGAATTTATTTATTTAGGTATGTATGGAATACACACATATATAATGACATATATATATACTTTTTTCAATAATGATTAGATTTTTGCAGTACAGCCGTGAACTATTATAATGTGGGTATTCCTCCGAAACCGTAACATAAAAACTGCATAAGTGCATATAGTAATTAAAATGTGAAATTTATACTCTCACTTTGATTTTGGGGTTAATGTATGTAAATTTGTATGTGGAAGTTTTGCTCCAATTCTCCTTCTCCACTCCTGTATCTTACAGCTGCCTGCGGACATGCCCTGTGGTTTTTGCTGGTTTTGTTTAATTGTATGTTATTCGCGCCCGAATATTTGTTTTGTTTTTGGGTTTCGCGCGTCCGAGTGCCAGTGTATGTTTGTTTCTGTACTCTTTTACCTTACTTTTGCTATTTATGTGTGTTTTTGTTTTACTGATCGCGAGTTACATTCCCATACTCTAAACACGTAGTAATTATAAATATAGTAAGTGCTTAATATCGTACTAGCATAATAATATATACGTTCCAAATTCAGCTAAGTTGAGTTGAGAGTGAGCGTATTCCTGTTATGTGAACGCCAACTCAACTATAAGCATACATATGCACAAAGAATGTCCGTACAGTTAGTCTTAATATTAGAATTATGCACACTAACAACTAATGCTAGTATAGCTAGCCCTATGATTAGGACTAAAGGCCTAACTATAATGTGCATACGCTAGCTTAAGCCAGCGTAAGCAACTATCCGAATGCACACAAATTGTATGCTGCAACTATAATGTACTTAACATCAAGTTTCGTTAAGTTTTAGCAAATGTCATTTGCTTAAGGAAAATGCGAAACTCATCGCATTTTCCGTACGGAATCAGCTGTTTCGCTTTTTGTCAACTGATACACCATTTTGAATTTGAAAACGAAAAGAAAGAAGAGTGTTTTGTGAACCGATAAAATCATTTTAAATTTGAATATGGAGGACGACGAATGCTTTATCCAAACTTTAATAAATAGTGTTGAAAAAAAGAAATGTTTGTACGACAAAAGAGATGCATTTTATTTTAATCGTATAAATAGAGAAAAGGCATGGAAAGCAATCGCAGAACTATGCGGCAAAAGTGGTATGTATTAACACTGTTATAGAAATATATGTATATTTTTGTATTAAATATATTTTATGTTTGTTTCAATTAAAAGATCTAGAATGCAAACATAGATGGAAGCTACTCCGGGAGCGCTTCTGCAAGGAGATAAAAAGATTAGAAGCTCCATCAGGTAGCGGAATGAGCTACTTAGAGGAATGGCGTTTTTTAAAACCCTTGATGTTTCTGAAAGACTCCGTCACGCCGCGTCGGTAGGTACTTTGTATAAATTTTAATGTTTTTAAATATAACTTTTTCATTGTACAGCACTCGTGATAATGCAGAACCAAATACAGACTCAGTCTTGGATTCATCAATGAGTGATAGTTTTAATGAAATTTCATCGCCACCTCGAAAGAAAAATAAAAGTCTCAACTTAGACAGTCTCTACCAGAAACTTGGCGCAACAATGGAGAACTTAGAAAAGCAGATGGCGGCGCCGGCTGACAGATGTGAAACTGATGAGGCCTTTATGACGACGGTTTTGTGTCTGATGCGAGACCTGCCAGTGTCGGTCAAAGACGGTTTCCAAGAAAAAATGATATTGGAATTATATAGCTTACGTCGCGAAAATAGGCAAACATGAAATTAAAAACGTTCTTGTCGTTCAACCTAATTTCCTTATTTTTTAAAAAGCTTGGAGCATTGATTTTTTTTTAGTATACTTTATGTTTTTTATAACAAATATATTTATTATAAAAAGATGCATAAAATGCATGTACCTGAACTCTTTTGAGTAATTTAATAAAAACAATTGAATGAATTTAATTAAACCCCATTTAGTTTTATTAAAAAAGAAATAAACAAGTTCGAAATGATGTTAGATATGTGATTTTATAATAAGTTTTAAAAAGTGTTAAAAAAACTGCATAAGTTATTTCTAATTTCCAAAGAAGTTCTTCCACCGTAATGATGCGAATTGGAAGATTGCATAATCGATGGGATATTACTTTCAACTTCTCTACGCCATAAACCGTCATGAAAATCACCATTAGAGTCCTCCCAATCAGCATAGTTGCTTGTAATATACGAAGATGCATTTTCATTATTAAACATAATAAAATTATGTAAGGCAACGCACGCCAAAACAATTTTTTCTGCATTTTCCGGAAATAAATGTAATGTTGTTAGTAAAACTCGCCAACGCGCTACTAGTATTCCAAAAGAGTTTTCAATTGTGCGACGAGCTCTTGATAACCTTTTATTAAACACCTCTTTTTCATTTGGTAGCATTCCCCCAGGGTATGGGCGCATTAAATTTATCCCTAAAGGAAAGGCAGCATCACCCACGAAGAAGTGTGGAGTTTTTAGTTGCGTATTTGGTAAGTTTTTCGCTGGAGGGATGGGGAGTTTGTGATTTAGCAACCTCTTTCCCAATCGACTCACTTGAAAAATGCCTTTACATATAAAGAGAAACAATAATATTAATTAAAAAAAAAAACAAATGCACAAATATAAAAGTCCTCACCACCATCACTCTGACTTCCATATGCACCAATATCTATATAGGTAAACCGATATCGTGCATCACACGCTGCTAACAACACAATAGAAAAAAAATTTCTTGTAGCAGTAAAATTGACTACCACTTTTAGGTGGGCATCGAATAGCGATATGCTTCCCATCAATGGATCCAACACAGTTGGGCATATTCCACAGTTCCCAGAAGTCTTCAGAAATTTTCTTGAAATCTTCTTCATTAGGCTCAGATACATAAACAGTGCCTAACTTCGTCCAAAGGACTTCAGCTGTCTCCAGAATAATGCGCCTAACCGTTTCCTTCCCCAGTTGAAATGACCATGCCAACGATTGAAACGAAGTTCCTTGTGATAAATATCTTTAAGAAAAATAAAAAAGAATAAGACAATAAAAATTTATTAAAATGAACAAACTTACTGTAATGTCAAAGCTAATCGACATTCCGGTTGCACAGGCTCTCTCAACGAATTTTTTTTTAAAAAGGGCTCAACAAGAGTAAGCAAAAGTCCATATACTTGTGGCGTCATTCGCGTGTATATAAAAAAATCAGTGTGGTCAATCCTCTTCATTTCCAGGAATCGTACAAAAAAACCATCCTTCTTCCTCTTTCTGTTTATTTCCCTCACTGAACACGACCGAACTCTTTTATTTGTAATTTCACTAATTTCTGTCAATATGCGTATTGCGTCGAAAACCGAATTAAGAATTTTAATTGTTTTTAAATATTTTAATTTTCTGTTCATTTTTGCAAAATTCAAACGAAACAAGACCAAAACACAAATTGCTTATTGACACTTTCGTCTTCTGCATGTAAGCACATTATAGTCATTAAAATGTCTACTCTCCGTTCGTTATGCATTTGACAGGCTTTTCGTTCATTTTTTGACAGTAACATACGGCAGCGTATGCACATTATAGTTAGGCCTTAAGTAAACTAACTAGCATTGTCCTTTAGTTTTAGTCTTAAGATTCACTCGAATAAAAACGGTTGCGTGGAAAAAAAGGCCGAAGCTTATTTTATTTTTCGCAAAACCATAACTGGCGCAGTCGGGTAAACTTTGATCAAAAGATCAAAGATCAAAGAAATCGAAAAAACGCATTGCCGAAAATACTTTAGAAAGTTTAATTAAAAAAAGAAAACGAAATAAAAGTGCAAAAAGTTTAAAATAAATACTAAAATAGACATTTTACAAAAAAAAGAAAAAGTGCGAAACAAAAGTGCAGAAAGTTTAAAATAAATACTAAAATACACATTTAAAAAAAAAAAAGAAAAGTACAAAATTCTGTAAAAAACCGAAATAAAAGTGCAAGAAGTTTAAAATAAATACTAAAATATACATTTTATAAAAAAAGAAAGTGCGAAAATAGTACAAAAATCTATAAAGGAAAAAACGAAAGCTACAGTGAAAAACCAAAAAACAGGATTTTTTTTTTTTTTGGTGAAAATCAAACTCAAATTTCTAAAAAACAAAAAAAACGAAAGTTACAGTGGGAAAAATTCAGAAACTTTTTTTGTGAAAACCAAACCCAAATTTATAAAAAATCACATGAAAAACGTTTAGTGAAAATAAAGCGTCACAAAAAAGTACTAAAATCTTAAAGGAAAAGAGCTAAAAGCGGTAAAAAATTTACAAAAAGTTGCAAGTCGTGCTAAAAAGTGCTAGTGTCACGCATCACAAAAAAAAGTACAGTACTCGTATACATATATATAAAACACAGTTTCAAAAAAAAAACAGTACAATAATACTGTTTAATATAAAACAAAATTGTTTGGTGTAAAAAGTACAGTATCGACAAAGCTAAAATTTACAGCTTGCAACACGCGTTAAAACAGTAACAACGGAACTTGCGGTATATACATATATGCATATATAAGGCACAGTTTCGGAAAAACAAACAGTAAAATAATACGGTTTAATATAAAACAATTTTCTTTTAAAAAGTACAGTACCGACTAACATACATATATATGTAAAGCACAGTTTCGAAAAAAGCAACTACATTTTTACAACCGTTTTGTGAAAAAAAAACAAGTTTAAACCAAATATTTTTGCGGAACCAATAAAACGAATTCACAGTTTAAACAAAAAAAATTTTTCACATGGTAACAAAATTAAAACCAACTTCCAACATAAAATAGTGAAGCGTGCTACGAGTACCTACCTTATTATTCATCAAAAAAAAAAAAAACGTCATTTTCACATGTGTCTAAATATATACATATATAAATTGAAAAAAATTAAAATAAAACAAAAGCGAAAAATATTAAAAAGATAAAGAATTGAAATATTATTAATGTGTTAAAAAACATATACAGGGAAGGCCATTTAAAGTTGACCCATCTGGCAACGCTGTAACTTTTAACAGCGCTGACAAATCGGCTAATGTCATACCGCGTTAGAAGCGTCATTCGAAGACAATTTATACCATGGAACAGTACACTCCAAAAGAACGCGTTGAAATTGTTCAGCTTTATATTCAAAATAACTTTTCAATTGTGCTAACTCAACGTGCGTTTCGCAAAAAAAATAAAGTGAAAAGTGCTCCAGTTAAGAACACAATTAAGTCTTTATACGCAAAATTTGTGAACACCGGTAATCTCAGTAATGCCAGTCAGGCATCCAGACAACGCACAAGACGTTCTGATGAAAATATCGAAGCTGTACGAGCCAGTATTGAGGAGACTCCATCGACATCGAGTTATCGCCGCTCTCAGGAATTAGACATCTCTCGCACCACTCTCCGACGCATAATTCATAAAGATTTGAAGATGTTTCCATATAAAATTCAAATGGCACAAAAACTAAACCCAGCTGATTATCCGCGACGCCTTAATTTTGGCAAACAAAC
This sequence comes from Bactrocera correcta, assembly GCA_027475135.1. NCBI lineage: Eukaryota > Metazoa > Arthropoda > Insecta > Diptera > Tephritidae > Bactrocera > Bactrocera correcta. The sequence goes on from CM050322.1 coordinate 20,749,491, forward strand.
AAATGGGTCAACTTTAAATGGCCTACCCTGTACATATGTAAATAGTGAAAAAATAAAGCAAACGAAATATGTAAAACGAAAACGAAAAACATATTAAGAAAAGAATTTAAAATATTTTTGTGAAAATTTAACAATTTAAGAATCAAAAAAAAAACGAAAAAAACGTTTCTAAAACACAAAAATATATACAGACAATCGAATATAATCATCAAAATAAGTTATACTGGTTATTGTGAAAATATTGAAAACAAAAAAAATATTAAATATGTATATATATTAATAAAATTAATATTAATATATTAATAAAAAAGAAAAAAAGGAAAGAAACATTTCTAAAAGCAAGACGTACATACAGTTACGCGGAAAATAATAAGGACAGTGGCATACAATTAACTAAGTTAATGTGCACACAGAAATAGAAACAAAACCAACAACCACAATTCTACAGATTTCACATGTCACCAAGGGACATCATGGACCAATTCCGGAGAATGAAGCCACTAGACGACCATCACAATCCAAAAGCATTCATTAAAGCGGTCGAAACCAACATTTCTCTCTGCGGCACCGACCAGGAACTCATTCAACATTGTATCAACATTATAGCAAATGAAAAAATACTGGGCAACGCTGGAAAAAGAACAAGAGAACTGGAGGACAACTCATCGTGGGAAGCGATTAAAGGCAAAATTCTACAAGGATCTTGTCCAAGGAAGACATATGCAGAGGTATTCAATTTTTGTAGGACGGTCAAAGTAAGTAATCTTAATGAACTATTTATAATCTTTGAAAAATGTAAAGCAGATATAAATGAAATATACATATTTGACCCTTTGAAACCGGGCATTTACAAACCTGAAAATGTAGATAGGGACCTTGTTGATATAATGTTAGAGAAAATCGATGGGCCTATAAGGGCACATATAACCGAAACGGAAACATTAAACGATATAATTGTAAAATATTCAAAGCTAAAATTGCTTCAGGATAAAAGAGCTATAGATTATAGACATCGAAAATATGTCGATAAAAACAAACCAAATTACGAAGGCTTCAAGAAAAGTTATAGATCTTACGAAAATAATAAAATTTCAGACAATAGACAAACCATTCCAACAAACGACAACAGACAACTAAGCGGGAACAATAACAATTACATACGTAATACAAATTTTAATCGTAATAATTACAACAATCGCAATAATTACGATTACGGGTACAACAATTCTTCAAATAAAATACAACCAAATTTACCGAGACAAACTAAAAGCTCTCATATGAGCGTCGATTACAATCCAAGTTCAAGTCGTTTGTCCAATAATTCAAATTTGATGGAAATTGGCAATGGTGAAGAAAAAGAAGTAAATTTTTTAACACCGCCTCAAACCCTCAACTCCCCATAATAACAGTAACAATAGGAAATCACAGAATTAAATGTCTAATAGATACAGGTTCAACAACTAGCATTATGAAACCAAACGCCTTGTTCGAAAACTTTCAAAAGGAAAAACTTTCCAAACCGTTATGCTATGGAACTATCAACGGAATTAATGAAATAAAATATAAAATTGTAACACCTTTTCCGAAGGAATTTAACGTCTTAGGTACTTTATCATGGAAAGTAATAGATTTTAACAGCAACAAATACGAAGCTATTATAGGACAAAATTTTCTAATTCCTTTTAAAGCTAAAATTGATGTAGAAAACACATTTATTAATATATTAGGAAACATAATTCATTTTGATCAACGAATTCCTTATGAAAAAATGGAAATTTGCGCACTCGAATTCAGTGATATGAAAAATTTAAACTTGAATCATTTAAATATCGAAGAAAGCCAATCGATAAAAGATCTATTACAAGAATTTAACGAATTATTTTTCAAAGAAGGAGATAAACTTTCTTTTACGCATGAAATCAAACATCAAATTATTACAACAAACGATAGACCTATTTATTCGAAAATTTATAGGTATCCACAAGTTCACGAATTAGAAATACAAAAACAAATAAAAGAAATGTTAGAACATAATATAATTAGAGGAAGCAACTCTGCTTACAACAGTCCTTTGTGGATAGTCCCCAAAAAAGCGGATGCAGACGGAAATAAAAAATGGCGTATCGTCGTCGATTACAGGAGACTAAATGAAATTACTATTAGCGATAAGTTCCCGATACCTAATATCGATGGTATCATGGATAAACTGGGAAGAGCACAATATTTTTCCTCTATCGATCTCGCGAAAGGATTTCATCAAATACTGGTAGATGAAAATGATAGGAAGAAAACAGCGTTTTCTACTCCATTAGGACATTACGAATTCTTAAGAATGCCATTCGGTCTTAAAAATGCTCCATCGACATTCCAACGTCTTATGAACTCAGTACTTCGAGATTTTATAAACAAGATATGCGTTGTATACTTAGACGATATTTTGATTTTTAGTACTTCTTTGTCAGAACATATAAATAATATGCGGAAAATTTTTACAAAACTAAAACAAGCCAAATTGAAAATACGTTTAGAAAAATGCAGTTTTTTAAAGAAAGAAACAGACTTTCTAGGCCATATACTCACTCCTGAAGGAATAAAACCAAATCCAAATAAAGTTGAAGTTATCCAAAAACTAAAGTTACCAATTTCTCAAAAGCAAATAAAATCTTTTTTAGGCATTACCGGTTTCTATAGAAAATTTATAAAGGACTATTCTAAAATAGCTTATCCTATGCTAACATATCTGAAAAAAGATGCAAAGATTAACGTTAATAACCCAAGTTATATAACAGCTTTCGAAAATTTAAAAAATATTATTACAAATCCCCCCATTTTAAGGTACCCAATTTTTACAAAAAGATTTAAATTAACTACAGACGCTAGCAACTTCGCTATTGGCGCAGTTCTCACACAAGACGATCACCCAATTTCTTATGCTTCACGCACATTAAATACTCACGAAAAAAACTACTCAACCATCGAAAAGGAACTATTAGCAATAGTGTGGTCAGTGAAATACTACAGACCCTATTTATATGGAAGAGAATTCGATCTAAAAACAGATCACCAACCACTTAAATGGCTACAGAAGAAAAATTCTGGTAAGGATATAAATCCTAGACTTCAACGTTGGCTAGTACAATTAGGAGAGTACGATGCAAAAATCGATTATATAACCGGTAAAGAAAATAAAATAGCGGATTTTCTGAGCCGAATTAACAGCGATGAAATAAACATGGTGAATTCCGAAAATTTGGGAATGACCCTTAACAAAATGTTGCAAATAAAAGATTTAAACGCTGGTGAACAACAAGACCAAACAATGCTTTCAATAGAAGTCCAAACTAGCCATTCTCATGAAGAAAATCATTATAATCACTTTAACATTCTCAATACAGTCGTAAATCGTTTTAAACAGCAACTAATTTTAGTCAAAGCAAAAGAAAAAGAAGTAGAAAATATTTCCAAAAACAAACGCATTTTTATTGACATAAGAGATATTAACTCTCACAACGTTATTAATATTGTAAATAAACATTTTAAAAAAGGTAAGATTGCTATATATTTTGAACTTAATGAAAAAGAACATAATGAAGTAGAACAAATACTTTTAAATACTTTCGCAAACAATCAAAATATTTCTTTTGTAAATTGTGCAAACTTTGCCAAAGACATCGAAGATGAATACGAACTAAAGAGGCAAATATCGTTTTTCCATAAAATTGAAGTAGGACATTCAGGCATTATTCCAACTTACGAGGGAATGAAGCATAAAATATATCATCCAGATCTAAAAATTAGAATTCATGAAATAATAAATAATTGCGACATATGTAATGGTGGAAAATATGATAGAAATCCGATCAAAGCTAAATTTTAAATTACCGAAACACCAAATACAGTTAATGAAATTGTTCATATAGATACTTATGTTAATAGCAAACAGTCATTTATAATATTTATCGATAAATTTTCAAAACATGTCATTTCTTTCCATTTACCCGATAGAAATAGTCAAACGATCATAGATAAAATTAATGAATTTTTGTCAATTAAAGGCCATATAAAAAAGTTTATTTTCGATAATGAATTTAATTCAAAACCAACCCGGTAATTTTTAAATAAAGAAAATATAGAATTTCATGCCACTAAACCACATAGCCATACGGGAAATTCAGATGTAGAAAGAATAAATAATACTCTTACCGAACGTATCAGAACCCTAAATTTAGAAGAAAAAGTTCCAATTACTATTCAAATGTGTAAAGCTGTAAAATATTATAACAATTCATTTCATACTACAATAAAAGCTACACCTTTAGATGTTCAAAACAACAAAATTAATCATAGCGTAATTAAAAATCGGTTAGAAGAAGCAAAATTGAAGATCATTTCTAAACATAATACAAGAATGGAAAATTACCTAGAAACAAGAAGAGAAGGTTTCATTCGAAATTACAAAAGCGTTAGACACAAAGAAGAACCAAAATTTATAAAAAGAAATCTAGCAAATGTACATACATCAAACATTAAACGCCCTTTTAAGTTTGCAAATGACAACAGAAACTCTAACGACAATTAACCCATTTTAAAACAAAAACCTATCTACTTCAGTGGAATGTATATATAACTTTTAAATGAAGATAAAAAAAATATATACCTTTTTTGAATTCCGAATTTATGTATTTAACCTATATTCCCATCGATCGTCTCAATTTTAATAAATATATACTTACCATTGTTGGAAATAAAATTGTAAAAATATAAAACAATAATAACCTATCATAATTTGTATTAATATTAATATAAAACAACGCTTCTTTTGTTTAAGTACTGTACATAGATACGCTAAGCTATTAAAATCATATTTAAATTAAAAATGTTTACAAATTATACATTTATAAAAAAAAAACTACTGAATTAATCAAAATTTAATAAAATTATATATTTTTGTAATGAGATCCAGGAGAATCTCAAATCAAAGGGTGGAGGAGTTACATTCCCATACTCTAAACACGTAGTAATTATAAATATAGTAAGTGCTTAATATCGTACTAGCATAATAATATATACGTTCCAAATTCAGCTAAGTTGAGTTGAGAGTGAGCGTATTCCTGTTATGTGAACGCCAACTCAACTATAAGCATACATATGTACAAAGAATGTCCGTACAGTTAGTCTTAATATTAGAATTAAGCACACTAACAACTAATGCTAGTATAGCTAGCCCTATGATTAGGACTAAGTAAACTAACTAGCATTGTCATTTAGTTTTAGTCTTAAGATTCACTCGAATAAAAACGGTTGCGTGGAAAAAAAGGCCGAAGCTTATTTTATATTTCGCAAAACCATAACTCGCGCGCGTTTGTTCTTTGTTTTTTTGTTTGTGTTATTGTTTCGGTGCTTTAACTTTTCGCGCCTAATGTATGTTTTTTGTGTTTGAAAAATTTGTATATTTTGCTTCTGTAAGTTTATGTTTTATCACCACAGTTTTCGTAACTTCATGTATGCGTACATTTTTGCCGAGTCACCACTCTTAATTTTTGTTTTGTGTCTTATGTTTGAACATTTATTTTTAATTTTTTAGTCACTTCACCGTGTGTTTTTTTTTTTTAACTGCTGTGTAGCTTAGTCTTTTAAATGCACCTTTTGTTGATTCCTTTTTTGTTTATTATGTATATAAGTATATGGGCATGTTTTTGCTGGATCACTGCCATGTTTTTTTTGTTGTTTTTTGTTATTCCACTGCACACTGTTTTGTTGAGGTTTGTATCGTTTTTTTTGTTTTTATATTTTAGTTTTTAAAGTTTTTTTTTTTATTATTGGACGGAACCAATAGTGCCATTCGGAATAGCTCGAAGGACCATGATTAAAATGTATACTCGGTATATTGGGAAGCACTCACCACCACGTCCAGTTAATAAAACATTCAGTTTACTTTGTATACATTGGTTTTTTAACAACTTTATTTAAATTTAATTTTATTGGTTTTATTACACAAATATTCTTAAATATGATATCGACAGGCGAGGCGACGATAGTTCAATTCCGGGTACGATTTGTCACTGCTGGCGATCGAGTGCACCCGGATCGTCGTTGAATTCAGTAATTGGAGCAAAGTAGCGACGCGGCGGAGTCCAACAAAAATTGAAGATCCAATTGTATGTGTCGAACGAATTTCTTAGGACCAATTGTTTAGAACAACCCGTGTAAACGAAAATGAAATCTGCTAACAGCGCAGTATAGAGCGGTATATATAAAAAGCGAAAGTAATGTTTACGCGGCGCAGTGGGAAATCGAATTGTATCTGCTTTCCCGTTGTCTATCCTTTTTGATTAGTGGGTAAGAGCACAGGTGTGGTGAGTTGCTTTGAAGGGTCATCAGCTGTGATGAATTGTGCTGTTGCATTAGGATGCGCCAGTTTTTCCGTGTAGAGGGGGTGGATGCTTAACTCATTTAAACAAAAGGGAATAAAGTCAGGCAAGTCACCAAGGAAATTTGTGAAGTTTACGGATTTACACTTCTGGAAAAATGTCTCTAGCGAAAAAAATGGCAAAAGTGTTGGAGCAAAATGGTGCATATTTGTTTATTTATTTATAATTACAAATATAAAAAAATATGTGGATCACAAATACGAGTAGACTTTTTTGACTACCCACTAATTTCATTTCTATACGCCCATAAAAAAGATAATAAGGGTTTGTGCATTTTTTAAGATATATCCATATGAAATTATTGCATGCGATACACTACATCGTTGAGTCTTTTAGTAACCTGGTATGGTCCTTTCCAACTACTCTGTATTTGGGGAGGCGGTCCTTTCTTTCCTTTCTCCTTTAACAAATAACTCAGAGTTCATTGTCTTGTTATAGAACATACCGGGAAGTCAATTATGCATGAGGATAGTAAGTATATAGTTTAAAGTAAACGTGGGCCTCTCTTTTTTAATAGAGGTAAATGCCTTCCTTCACTTTGTGTCCTAAGAAGCTGACTTCGTTTTTTAAAGGAAGCACTCCCTAGGGCTCAGCTTCAAACCAGCGCCAGCTAACCTCTTCCAAGTTAAGGTGCTCATCGAAGCTTTGACTTAACACGATGAAATTACCGAAGTATACCATATGGGCCTTATGGAGCAATTATTTAAATACCTTGTCCAAAAGTCTCTTAAAGGGACTTGCCATATACAGGGTAGGCCATTTAAAGTTGACCCATCTGGCAACACTGTAACTTTTAACAGCGCTGACAAATCGCCTAATGTCATACCGCGTTAGAAGCGTCATTCGAAGACAATTTATACCATGGAACAGTACACTCCAAAAGAACGCGCTGAAATTGTTCAGCTTTATATTCAAAATAACTTTTCAATTGTGTTAACTCAACGTGCGTTTCGCAAAAAAAATAAAGTGAAAAGTGCTCCAGTTAAGAACACAATTAAGTCTTTATACGCAAAATTTGTGAACACCGGTAATCTCAGTAATGCCAGTCATGCATCCAGACAACGCACAAGACGTTCTGATGAAAATATCGAAGCTGTACGAGCCAGTATTGAGGAGACTCCATCGACATCGAGTTATCGCCGCTCTCAGGAATTAGACATCTCTCGCACCACTGCACCGACGCATAATTCATAAAGATTTGAAGATGTTTCCATATAAAATTCAAATGGCACAAAAACTAAACCCAGCTGATTATCCGCGACGCCTTAATTGTGGCAAACAAACAAATGGGTCAACTTTAAATGGCCTACCCTGTACTTTCCCCAATCTTTCTTTATCTTCTTCGTTTGCCTCCACTTGCCTATAACCACTTTTCAATTCAAATGGTTAGAACCATTTTCAGCATGATTACGATTCAAGTGTGTCATCGATTATAGGTATTAGAAAACAAATTTCTTCCTTAGGTAATTCCATCAGTGGGCGTAAAACAATGAGGAGGAGCATGTTCGACAGCGAACATTTGTAAAATTTCAACCGAGGAGTTCACCTCATCACCAATGAATTCTTCCCATCAAATAATAACATTATTTTAATTTTAACACAAGTGAATGTGAAGAACTACAGGTTGGTTAACATGATCAACCAGGGAATAATGTTTATAGAGGAATGAATATGTATATTTTTTTGCAAGAAAATATGGAAAAAAGCAATTTTTCAACAAGATAATGCTGCAATTCACATTTCCAAAATGATTAGTGGAGTGTGATATCACACCTAAAAAGTGGCCTGTCTTGATTTGAGTCCGATGGAGAACCTTTGTGGTAAAGATCACGAAAAATTTATTGACAGAAAGCCTAATAAACAGTACTCAAGTTGGGAAGATTTTAATCATTCGACACAGCAAAATTTAGCGAACTCGATGCAAATCGTGTTTTTGAAGTTAGTAGTTAAATTAGAAAGTCAATTAATTATTGAACACTTAATAAAAATTAACATATCAAAAATTATATTGGTACGTTTAAGTACCTTCTTTTACCATATTATTGAACGTAATAAAATTAAATATAAAAACAACAACGAAACAGGTTTTTGGACTAAATATGTACATATTCACATTATCTTAGAAAACTATATTATACTATATAATTGGTATACGGGCGAGAAGGAAGCAAAATTAAAATTAAGACTACCTTTAATGGAATATGTGGCACTGTACATTTTTATAACTTTATATTTTTGTATTTTTATTAATTTGTATTTATTACTAAACAAACTGTAATTGTAAAATACTTTAGTATATTCCTTATATAATTCATGCAATGATACCATTAGGGAATCAAACCAGCATAAAATTGTGTTTTGCCGTAGTCATTTTTATATCTATGAGTAATCAACATTTTCGATGTTCCGTTGTTAACATTTTTTCTTAACCAGGAAATTGTGTGGATGTGCAATGTACAAATATACGCAGATATGCTTTGAGATAAGAATATTTTGACTTCTTTGATTCGTTTTGGTCCAAATAACAAGTTTCGATTATTATGAGAGCATCAAAAATTTTTAACACTGTACCAACCACGCAAAATTATTTCTATTTTATTTACTTTTAATTATAATTTAATAAATTAATTCATTATTTAATTTAAAAATGAATTAACTATTTAACGCCGATTGTCACCGCTTCCTTTGCCGCTCCAACAGCTTTGCCTACGAACCATCGTAAATATGCATGTGTATGCATGAGCTCTCATGCATATGTACGAGTATATTCCCTGCCAACCATGAGCGGGTAAAAAACCAGATAATCAGTGGGTAACATGGTGGTAAACGTGGGGGTAAACATATAGAGTTTGTCTTAGGCCGAGCGAATATCCAACCGTATTTTCCCCTTACACGTACGTATACATGTGAAGCGCTTATTCAGCAGTGTCATATAAAAAAGTATATCTGTCCTGCTTTAATATCCCCAATCGACGGCTGATACAGGGTTGCATTTTAAACAGCTGATGTAGGGTTGTATTTTAAACAGATGATGCAGGGTTGCATGTTTTGATTCCTACTTTAAAAATTTATCAAAATTACAAAGAAAACTTTTTGATTTTTAAATTCTTAATTTTATTACTTTTAATAGATATTTACATTTATGCAATATATTTAATTTACAATAATAATTTCATCTGAAAAAAGATTAATTAAAAAAAGGATTATTAATAGCTGAAAATAAAATAGTGAAAAAATTGCAATAGAAAAATATCTGAAAATAAAATAAAGGTTATTAAAACCTGAAAATAAAAGAGTCGAAAAAGATTGTAAAAGACAAATACCTGAAAATAAATAATAATTACATTGAATTTGTAATATCTAAAAGAAAAAAGAAAGATTAATTGTATAAAATGCTAATAATATCTGAAAGAAAAGATTAATATTATCTGAAAAAATTAAATAAATTAAATACAAATAGAATTTACTCTGCAAGCAAAGATTAATGAAATATAGTGATAAAATCTGAAAAGAAAGAATAATTAAATAAAAATAATAATAACATCTGAAAAAAAAAGATAAATATTATTTGATCATTTAAAATATAAAACAAACATTAGTTTTCACATATTATATTGGATTTCGCAGGCCGCCTTAAACGCGAAAAATACATACTATGTACATATGTATTTATTTTTGCGTTATCTTGGACTTCGCAGTCCAATTTCAAAGTACACACACTTTTTTCACATACTTACTTAACAATTGATATTTGCCGCTTCTGATGATATAGCTGCTGCTGCTACTTCCAATTCAGTTCTGATTTCCAATGCTATAAAAATAAATGAAGTAATTATTTTCAAAATATTGTTAAAAAATCACATAAAATTCATTTACTTACCTTCTTGTTGTACGAGCCTCCTTTACGATGGTACGATCACGAACGATGCGCCTTTCAATCTTTTCTTTTTTACCCTTTTTGGGATTTTCTATTGTCACTATTGACAATTATGTTTTCTCCATCGCACTCATTCAAATAAATCAAGAAATGAAACAAACTTTTTTTCATCGCATTTAGGTAAACAAAAAATAACCCGAAAATGTGCGTTAGTGTTAGTGTACAGAGAAAAAATTTGTAGTTGTATTGGAATATTTGTCACAAACGGGTAGCCGTTGTTGGCAGGGATGTTGTACAAATATACATGTTTGTTTTGCGGTGAACACGAATGCTAGAATAATATAGAATCGACGATAAATTGCCCGAAAAGACAGCGACACTGGGGTTGTCAGTCTAGTATATAAGGGCTTTCAGATATTACAAAAGATACAGCTGAAGTTAGGGTGCTGCCGAAATAAAAGCACATGAGATAAAAAATCAAGTTGTTAATTCTAATAATCAATAGTAAAGCGTTAAGTTTTTTGGAATTAGATAAGGTATAGAAATTAAAATGGAACTTTTATTTAATAACCCAGTGATCGAACTCAATAGTGAGTTACAAGATAGACGATTTATCGAGGAATCCAAGGGCTAAATGGCTTATTCTTATTTTACTACTCTAAAAAATATAAAGGAACAGAAATTTGCCATTTTATTTCGGAAACAAATCGTTTGTGGTGATCCCACATTTGGTGGCAGAAGTGGGATGGTAGTCCCGCGAAAAATTAAGAGAAAAAACTTTTTAACAAAAATGTTAATTTAAATTTTGAAAATAAAGTGTGCAGCGTAGGTAATTAAAGACGTATAATGAATAATGCTAAGGTACCATTGAAGTTACAAATTGTAGCACCATATGCAGACTAAATTGTTAATAAATCAGATCTGTCACTGAAAGCGCTAAATTTGAAACGACGCGGCTTGATAGATAACTTGAAATAGATGGTTCACTTAGCTCCATGTGATCTGTTCGATTGCTACATGCTACGCGGTTTATTCTCCAAGTTTTCCAACATAATAAAGCTAACATTGTGTATCGAGAATTCTGACATTTTATGGCGGGTTTTTTCATGTGGCAACCTATTTTGAAGGAACAACAATAAGTAACTGGAAAATAAAAAAACAGCAGGAAAGGCAAGACTCAAGACGTTTTATTTTAAATAAAAGTAAAACAACAGCTCGGTGGAATACAAAGTAAGTGCATTGAAGCGTGAGTTAAGGAACGTATTCCTTATAATAGTAACAAGCATTAAAACAACCTTTTGTTTCAGTAAACAGAATGCACAAAAACAATTTTGAGTCGAAACAATTGAAATGCACTGCCGCTACAACAACACTTATGTTATTATTTTAACGTTTATACATAAGTTTTTTTTATTGCAAATATTCCCTCCGCTTACTGATATATGTAAGTGCGTGCGACCAACAAACAAGAGAACTTGCGAAGAATACGACATGGTGTCTGTGTACATTGCTCTGTTGGATACAGTAGATATGCTTTTCTAGAGAACTATTGGATGAATTTGAACTGAGTTTGTTGCTTTCAGAAGAAATGTGTGCTTTGAAAAGTAAATAAATGGGAAATCTTACCGACTGCTTGATAGGATTCAAGGATCTTTTGGATAATGACAACGTCGTGATACGTTTGAAGCTCAAAGGTGAACTTGACAAAGGCAGTTTTTTTTTTTTTTTTTTTTTTTTTGTTGCCGGAGGGGGAATCTTCGAAAGATACCGTCTTGTTTCGGACGGCATGCACGATTCATCCCACTCGCGCATGTGCCGCCATTGTTACCAAGAGCGGAACCTGCGGAGTAGGACGCCTACGTACTAAACCCTAACTCCGTCTCCTCACGCTATTTATTTCCTTGCGGGACCGCCGCTAGGCATTTCTTCGCAAGGATAACATTAGCCGGTTGGCTCTCTTTCTACGGGTTTTCCAGCTCTAAGTTGATCGCTCGTCTTTCGCTATTTCTTTCCCATTCCTTCCTTCTAAGCTCTATTAGGACTGTCGCGCTCCATTCTCTAATAAACTTCCACACCTGCTGAGAATGTAACATGTGTGGTACAATATTTTCAGGGGTTAGCCGCTCTGCGAGAAGTTGCTCTAACTCCTCTCTTTCATCTTTATAACGGGGGCACAGGAAGAAAATGTGCAACGCGTTCTCATTCTCGTTTCCGCAAAAAGAGCAGTTAAGCCCATCGTCATGTCCATATTTGTATAAATATTCTCTAAAGCAGCCGTGCCCAGTCAGGAACTGCGTCAAGTAATAGTCAGTTTCTCCGTGATTTCTCTCTACCCATTCCTGCACGTTTCTGATCAACGTGTGTGTCCATCTACCTTTGGTTGTTTCGTCCCATCGTTTCTGCCACTCATTAAGGCTGGTTTGTCTTTCTTGTTGCTTCTCTTGTTTATTTAGTCGTCTGCCCGAATTTTTTGTTTTGTCGTAAATTCTTTTTAGCTCCATCGCCATAATATCTGGAGGCATGATACCTGAGATAATTCCAGCCGCTTCGTGCGACACAGTCCGGAAAGCGCAAGCTACCCTGATTGCACTTAGCCGAACTACTGCTTTTGCCGTACTCGCATATGTTTTATTCAGCAATGCTGGTCCCCATATGGGTGCGGCGTACATCAGTACTGACTGGCTAACTTTTGCCAGAAGAGCGCGTCTATTTTGGCTAGGTCCACCTATGTTGACCATGATTCGGGTAAGTGCAGCCGTCACCTTTGCCGCTTTCTCGCAGGCTTTTGCGATGTGGGTCCGATAGTTTAGCCTCGCGTCAATAATTACCCCCAGGTATTTCAACGATTGTTGCGTTGGGATATTGTATCCGTCGATGTTGAGCGTAGTCGCCTCTAACTTTTTTCTACTCGTTATTAGTACCGCTTCAGTTTTTTGGCCTGCTAACTGGAGCTTTGCCTTTGTGGGCCATTCTTTTATTTTTATCGCCACGTGGTTGCATAGATACTCTACATGTCTTATTTCTTTTGCCACTACCGTTACTGCTATATCATCAGCGTACCCGATTATTTGTATTTCTTTGGGCAGTGGAAGACGTAGCACACCGTCGTATAAGACATTCCACAGTAGTGGGCCTAATACTGAGCCCTGTGGTACACCGCCTGTTATAGTGTAGTTTTTAGGGCCTTCTTCGGTGTCATATAGCAGTAATCTGTGCGAGAGGTAGCTAGATATGATCTTCAGTAGGTAGAGTGGTGTCTTCTTTTGTTTCAGGGCGTCCATGATATGCGGCCAATAGGCCGAATTGAAAGCATTTTTAACGTCGAACGTCACAACCGCGCAATATTCTTTGCTGCCATATAACCATCAGGTTCCTTCAGTGCCATAAGGGCAGAAGGAAATGTCAAAAGACAACAACCATGTCTTAAAACAAAGAAAATAAGCAAACAATATATATGTAAACAAATCTAAACACATAATATAATCTGTATCTAAACAAACTATCAACTGGTAACAAATATCATACTAGTTAGTATAAATCAAAGTAAGAACCATTTAGTAAGTTAGTTTAGGAATATAAATAACGATTGCACATTTTTCAAAATATATTCTTTTGACTCATTTGTACTTCTGGTAAAAATGAACTCATGCGTCAAAAACTGTTCTGTTCTAAGAAAAAAATGTATAACGTAAAAGAAACCGGTGAACAGATATACGACGTAACGGTATTCATTTAACAGATAAGTTATATATAAGCGATTCCGCTATGATGCTTAAAATCTTATAAGAGTACAGTAGTAGTAACCGAAAAAAGACAACTGTTAAACAATTTTAGAACGCACAGTTAAGCCATATATTTATTTTATTTTAATACTGCATTTTAATTATTCAATTTTAAATTATTTTGTAATGACATTCGTCTTGACATATTTCAAACGAGTTTTCTAAATTTTGTGTTTAACAAACGTTTGTCCGGAAAGTAAAAGGACTGAATTTCTTCTGCCACCACTGTACTTCGGAGCGTGCGCGTACCGACTGGATCTACCGAATCCAGGTAACGAACGAGCACCTGGAGAGTCAGGACAAACATTTTTGCGCGACGTGTTTCTGTGAATGATGCGAGCCAAAAATTCAGCGTTCGTTAGAGCAGACCTACGCGATTAAATTCTGTGCAAAGCTCTGTAAATCTGCGACCGAAACGTTTATTATGATCAAGCTGATACAGATCGTGCTGGGAGACCTGCGACTTTGATAAAGATAAATAAATGGAAATGAACATCTCTAAAACATTGATTTATCGTATTTTGACCAAACATTTGGGGTTACGAAAGGTGTGTGCACGGTATGCTCCGCACAAATTGACTGACAACTAAAAATTGCTCAGAATCCAACATTCGATGTACGTTTGTGACCGATTATTTGACCAAAAATCACACTTAAACCATTAACCACTCCCCGTATTCACCTGATATGACTGCGACTTTTTCCTTTTCGGAAAAATGCATTTGCCCATGAAAGAAAAGCGGTATGCAGACGTAGAGGCCATTCAAAAGGCTTACACCGGCATAATGGCGGCCATAACGGCCAATGAGCTAAAACACTCTTTCAACATGTTTTTTGAACGTGTAAAAAGCTGAATTGAAGCAGAAGGAGACTTTTTTTGAATAAAATAAATTGATTTTGCCGAAAAAAAAACATTTCTTCTGTTTTTTTTTTTTTGGAAAAGTCCTTTTTACTTTGGAACGTACCTTGTATTAACGTATCCATTATATTGTTTGTTATTACTGGCTTGGGGTTTAAACAAGTTTTTACTTGAGTAATTTTGATGACTTTTTGGCTTTATAGTTCTTTTGTAAATTCGCTCAGCTAGCTCGTACTGAGCAGTGAGGAATATTTTCGTTTGTTCCCATGTGAGCATTATCTTTCTTTCCACTAGTGATTGTATTAATGCAGAATTAGGAAGTGTTCCTGCACAAATAGTTACTATAATAGGGTCCCATGATTCTGTGGAAAAATTTTAGGTATATGCCTTTATCTAGGTCTTCTTTTGATGTTGCAACTACTTTGGGAGGGGGAGTGGTGGCTCTACTTGGTCTTAATATCTGTACTTATGTGTTCTGTTATCATTCCAAAGTTTCCTCCTGTGTTTAATGTGCCTTTACTAATTTTCTCCTTTGTTTAGTGCCCTCCTCGTTTCCTCCTGTATTATGTAGTATGTGTATAGTGTTAGGGTATGCCATTGTTATTATGTTGTAAGATTATATTTTTCTAATTATATCGCACCCGTTTATGTTTTAGTTTTTGGTAAATTTATAGTTAGATAGCGCACGATTTATTATTTTATTATTTTGTTTAATATTTATATTTGCTTTTTTCCACAGCACTGTATTCTTTTTATATTTTTATCTATGTGAACACTGGATAACACTTTGTAAATTTTTATTATTATTTTTTTTTTTGTAAAATTTTGTTTTTTAATTTATTTTTTTCACAGAACTTAGTGATATTGTATTTATATTATATTTATGTTGTTTTATATGTGAACTAGTCGCAGCAAATTATGTTTGTAAATTTTTTATTTCAATAATTTTTTTTTTTCTAATTACACATATACATATATACAATAGAATGTTCATATTTTTATGCTTTTTGCACTGCACTTTTATTTATTTGGTTCATATATTTAACTTTTTTTAAATATTTGTATATTTGTTTATAGCACAGTGTATACTATAAATATGTACATATGCATGTTCCGGGTCCCAAGCCCAGCGCACAATCCTGCGAAGATGGTGTTTCGCATTCTCCATTATCTCGCCTTCAAAGGGATGTTCTTTGGCTACCCAGAGGATACTTGGTTTAAGACCGGAAGTTGCGAGCTTCTTGAGCCATTCCCAAGTGAAGGGTGCTCAGAGAACGTTCCTCACTTGCGTGAGCTTCTACTCATGTCTCCATCCTTATTGGTACCGCTAGTAATTCTAATTTCTTTAGGATTGAACAATTTTGTTGTTCTTTTTATATTTGTAGGGTGTATATAGTTAAGTGCCATCTTTCTACACCAATTTTCATAATATTATCTGTCTAACTGCCATATAATCTCGTTCAGTATGTTTTATTTACTGCTCGCTGGACTTACCACTTGTGCCAAATTATGTGTTTTAAAATAAAACCTCCGGTTTCAATTTAGCAACTCAGATAAAAATGTTTTATTTGAACAATAGAAATTCGCCCTCTAATGGCCGAATAGAGGGTGCTCCGGACACTTTAGTTTCACAATTTTGTTCATAAAAAGTCATTAAAATTATTCTATTCAAAAAATTAAATTCAGAAATTATGTTCGTAAGTTAGGGGAGGAGCGTAAATGGCGATAATTAGCGGTGCGTGGCAAAAAGCGACGGGCATTCAATAATGGACGAATCAATACTGACTTCTGTAGCCTGACCCTTTTGATGTTGAGTAGTGTGGTGTGTGTTTGAGTGTGTGGATCCTGGGCTCTCGCATGTGGGTGGTGTTGATGTGGACTGTGGTGATGTCGAGGTGAGTGTGGTGAGTGTGCGTGTTAGAGATGGGTGTAGCAGGCGACTAAGGCTCATTTAGCCATCCCGGCCCCCCTAGGCGAATATTTCAGCCTAGGAGCCTCTGAAGCTGCTGGAGAGTGGCTACGACGCTGCTGAGGCCTGAGGTGCGGAGCGGACGCGGTCGTTGTTGTTGGCGTCGTGTTGACGCCCCATTATGTGGCCGCCGGGCATGGGATGATGATGGCCCTATGGTTCGACGGGGCCAGATTGCCCGACGTACACTCGTGAGTTTGATGGACAGGCGTCAGGCAATTGACACAATGGCCGTGCGCCTGCACGACCAACTGGCGTTGCTGAGCTGGCAATCCCTTAAATATGACGCATTGTGGCAGCCGGTCGGGTCGACGACTCCGAGGCGCCGTTGGTGTGGTTGTTCGGGGCGCTGCAGCTGGGGCAGCCGCTTGGCGTGGGACATTGACAGCCGAACGAGTGGTTGGTGTCGGGGCTGCTTGCATGTCTGCATCCATATTGATCTGTTTGAAAGAGTGTTATTTCAATTAGAATTTGGTTGCATCTAGGACATATGAGCATGGTTGCCACGTTATGTGGTTTTTTTTTAGCGGTTTATCGGTTTTGGTTTCGCGATTATCGGCGATCGGTAAGAAGCATAGTTTGACGAGCGGTCTTGTTAGCTTTCCGCATTGCGTACGGAGATCGACTACGCGAATATGACCGTCGGAGCCTGGATAAAGCTTTTCTATGCGGCCCAGCCGCCATTCGGTAGGTGGCAGGCAATCGTCGTGAATCTGGACACAATCTCCAACATTTGGCGCATTTTCTGTATTTTTCCATCGGTACCTCTTGTGGAGGTCCTTTATAAAGTCTTCTTTCCATCGGCTACTGAATTTATGATGGAGAATTTTAATTCTTTCCCATCTATTTAATAAGGATAGCGACTCCACGCCTGGCTCAGGTGTGGCCCGAATGGGTGCTCCTTTTAGGAAATGCCCTGGAGTTAGGGCTGTGAATTCGGAGGGATCTTGCAATAGTGCTGTGAGCGGCCGTGAGTTGAGAACGGCTTCAATTTTAGCTAATAATGTCGTGAATTCTTCATAATTAAATTTATAGCTGCCGGCTAGCTTCTTGAAATGGGATTTGAAGCCCTTTAGAGCTGATTCCTATAAACCACCCATATGATGTGCGCTTGGAGGTATAAATTGCCAATTGATACCTTGAGGGGCGTACTTTTGTACGATATCCGGGGACACTTGTTTTAAGAAATCCACAAACTGTTTTTCTGTGGCTCGGTGGGCTCCTATGAATGTTTTGCCATTATCGCTCATGATTATGGATGGGAAGCCACGTCGAGCGACGAAGCGAGAAAGGCCTCCTTCGACAGATTAGTACACAGCTCAAGGTGTACTGCCTTTGTCGTGAAACATACAAAGACAGCCACATAACCTTTCATGAGAGTGGGAGATCTTAGCATGGACGCCTTTATTTGAAAAGGCCCAGCAAAATCGATACCTGTGGTCGTGAAAGGCAGAGCGAAATTGCAGCGTTCAGGTGGAAGTGCTGCCATAATCTGAGTTCGCATGTTTTGCTTATGCATAGTGCAGATCTTTCACATGAAAATGCATTTTTTGATCTGGGGCTTAAGACGGGGAATATAATACTCTTGGCGTACCATATGTTGCATAAGGCGCTGTTCGGCGTGCAACATTTAGGGTATTCACAAGGTGTCATAGTGTGTCATATCATCATATTTTTTTATGACTGTCATACCAACACTGTTGTTGTTTCACATGCAAAATTAAAATATGACTCATACAACACTGCATGGTATGTTTCTTGATTTCGCTATTCTATCAGTGTAGAAATATGACAAAATATGACATACAACAGTTAAGGGTGCTCACAAGTGTCGTATTTTTTAAGAATATTAAAATATGACATAAGGCATACAACAAAGCTTGTGAATTGCACAATTAATATATGGATGTAATTCAGGAGCAATGTGGCAAAAGGAGACTTCTCAGGTATTATGATGGGGTGGCGTTCGTTGGAAGTCAGGCTTGAATTAGCGAGCCGACCATTGGCATGAAGTAGCTCTTTCGTGTCTAAAAATGGGTTTAGTACTAATAGTGAGCTCTTTTTGTCAATTGGCTTCGATTCTCTTAGTAACGATATGTCGCGACTGAAGTAGCGCGTTTGGGTTGAGGCGATAAGCGCGACCTTTGCTTTTTGTAAGTCCTGGTGCATCAATGTATCGGGTAATGGGTGTAAGTTACGCCTTTAACTTTAAGTTTAAGTTGCCCTATGAATTTGAGCATATATGCGACTACTCCGAGGGCTCGGGGGAACGATGAAAATCGTTCAAGGATTTCATTATCATCCACTATTGTATGATAGGTGTCGATTTTTCGACTTTCTGGGGCGATTATGTTGCGCATTGTCGATTGTGGCCAAGAATCTGTGGATTCGGTTAACCATCGGGGGCCATTCCACCAGAGCGTGGTGGTGGCAAGATCCTGGGGTTTGCACCGTCTTGTACCTTGATCAGCAGGATTGTCGGCACTGGCTACGTGACGCCATGTGGCTGCTCCTACTAGGTCAAGTATTTGAGAGGTTCGATTAGAAATATATGTTTTCCACGAGTGTGGTGGCTTTTCTGACCAGGCTAGAACGATTTCGGAATCAGACCATAGAAATAATTTGCATTTGGTCATGTTCATTTGGGTCTGCACTACGGAAACCAGCTTTGCAGAGCGCCACAGAGTTCAAGTCATGGTACACTTATCGTTTTTAGAGGTGCTACTTTTGCTTTTGCAGCTAGTAGGTGGCTTGTGGTTGCGGTGTCGCTTTGTGTGCGCACATAGATCGTGGCACATTATGCCTTTTCAGAGGCATCGCAGAAGACGTGTAGTTCCACTTTGTATTCGGGGGAATAGCTTACCCACCGTGGAATTTGTATCTGCGAAATCTCTTTTAGATTTTTAGCAAATTGGGACCACTTTTCTAAGCGAAGAGGTTGCACTTGTTCGTCCCAGTCTGTTCCGTCTAGCCATAATTCTTGAATCAGGATTTTCGCTTGTATCATAATGGGCGCAAGACATCCTGCGGGGTCAAAAAGTTTTGCCATTGAGGATAAAATTTGCCTCTTTGTTATGGCGGATAATGCGGTTATGGACTCTGTCGTGTATGAGAACTGGTCCGATATCGCATTCCATTGGATGCCCAGTG
>CM050322.1:20770558-20903590 GCA_027475135.1 Bactrocera correcta
AGTTATTATGCTACGGAATCTTCATGCTCCCAAACTGTGCAATGGGACTCGACTGATTGTGATAAAGCTAATGGACAATTTAATTGTGGCAAGCATTTTGAAAGGCCCGTTCAAGGGAGAGGAATGCTTACTTCCCCGAATTCCATTAACTTCAACAGATTTGCCATTCCAATTCAGACGTTTGCAGTTCCCAGTGAAACTTGCATTTGCGATGACAATAAACAAGTCACAAGGGCAGTCGCTGGAAGTATGCGGCATAAATTTAGAAATGTCTTGCTTTTCACAAGGCCAGCTCTATGCGGCGTGTTCCCGTGTTGGAAAACCTTCCTCACTGTTTATTTAAGCCGCGGAACAGAAAACGAAAAATATCGTGTACCGTGCAGCCCTAAACTAAATATGTACTAAAATTATATATCTTCGAGACTCGATTAAAACTAATAAAATTGAATGAGAATAGTACAAACTTAATTTTATTAAATTGTCAACAAATCCTGGACGCGATGTGTCAGCATTATTGAAAAGATTAGCATTTTTCAAGCAATTAAATTCAAAAAGCATTAATGTACCCTCGAAAAAAATGTTCATCAAGCAGGTTCTGGCAAGTCACTTCCGAGTAAAATTTGTAAAAATTTTGTCAAATTAGGTACGGAAGGTATTTTCCACAAAATTTCACTCAGAAGTAAATTGCAGAACCTGCCTGTATATCATGTTTTTTTATTTAAATTTTTTATCAAAAACAGTTCAAAAAACTCAGCAATAATTTTTTCTTCACTATTTTTCAATATTGGGAATTTGTCAAGGACAAAAAAGGCGGTATTTAAAGTATTCACAATGAAATAAGGAAAAATCGTTCATAGTCTATTAAAACCAATACCGGTGTAATTTTTGAAATGAAAAAAAAAATCTATTTTGGGCAGAACGAAGTTTGCCGGGTCAGCTAGTATGTATGTACATATGTATACCGGCATAGGCAAATTGTATGCCGTGTGTATGCGTGTATATTATTGTCGTATGAATAACGCGGGATGAGAAAATGGCAAAGCGCAGGTATGCTCTTTTAGCACAAATGCAAATTTGTGGAAGTTATAAATATTTTACTTTGTGTGTATGCTAATTTATTTTGTTGTCAATTTTGGTAATATATGTAATGTATATGTAAATACGTTGTGAATATTGTGCATATATGTATGGTTGATATTGTTCCTTTTCTTTTAATTTTCGAAATTTCCTTAGCTTACTTAGCGCAATCCTGCTTATACTGTTTTGAGTATAAGGGGTATTGCCGGAAAATGTTGTCAAGTGAATACTTGAAATGCCTTTTTTTTTAAATTTTGTGTGCTTGGGAACACAAGTGTAAGCATAACTAGGCCTTTAACAGATATGTATATGCCAGTATATATATAATTATATACTATACTATATACTATTCATACATATATTGTATGTACATATGTAATGTACCAAACTGTTTTCGGTTTCCCGGAAATCAACCGTAAGTTCAAACAGTTTGGTAGCAACCGTTTTATTAAAGTATACAGTTGTTAGAAAAATGAACTGTAACTTTCAACATACATATATGCCAATAAATAAAGATGTTATACGAATAAAAGGAGTCGATATACACTCACTTTGTGCCGCTTCAAGGGTATTTGAGAGCTTTAGTATGCGGTTAATTGGGGGGGTGTTTGCTTTTGTCGCTGTGTCCCAGTTGTTTCTTGCTGCTGTTGATGTGATGTTATTGGGGTGGACCACGGTATCCCTTTCCTTTCGGCTCTTCTTGTTGTTGTTTGGCTCGTACTTATGTATATGTCTTTAATATATTTTATTTCAACAATTATGAATTTTATTATTTCTATATTTTTTTTTTAAATCATTGCACTTTGAGGTCACTGTTTGTTGTTAAGCTCCGCGCCCGTTTTAAAGCTAAATTAATTTTCGCGCCCAGTTTTTTTTGTTTTTTTTTTTTTGTTTTTAGTTGTTTAGCACAGTATTGTATTTGTTATTTATATGTATATTTATATATTTATATGTTTTTCTTTTTGATTTTGATAAAAATTATTATAATTTTTTTTTTTTTGATTTTGATATGACACTAGGGAACCGTTTTGTGTTTTCCGTTTTCAACTGTTTTTTTTTTTTGTTTTGTATGTAAGTATGTATGTAGTTGTCACTAAACTTCGATTTCACTTGCAATATATATTTTTTTGTATATACATATGTATATTGCACTAAATTTTTGTATATGTGTATGTATATGTCACCTTTGTGCACGAATTTTTGTAAGCTTTTCCTTTTTTTTTCGAACAAGTTTTGTATGTATGTTTATGTCACAATTTTAACCTTTTTCAGTTTTTTTTTTCAATAGTGCCTTTCTTTGCGGCTCGAAGGACCAATGTTTTATTCACTACCCGCTGGACTTACCGCTTGCGCCAAATTATGTGTTTTAAAATAAAACCTCTGGTTTCAATTCAGCAACTCAGATAAAAATGTTTTATTTGAACAATAGAAATTCGCCCTCTAATGGCCGTATAGCCACCCTCTATCCGGACACTTTAGTTTCACAATTTTGTTCATAAAAAGTTATTAAAATTATTCTATTCACAAAACTAACGTGCATTCAATAATGGACGAATCAATACTGACTTCTGTGTAGCCTGACCCTTTTGATGTTGAGTAGTGTGGTGTGTGTTTGAGTGTGTGGATCCTGGGCTCTCGCATGTGGGTGGTGTTGATGTGGACTGTGGTGATGTCGAGGTGAGTGTGGTGAGTGTGCGTGTTAGAGATGGGTGTAGGTGTGGTGTGGGGCAGGCGACTAAGGCTCATTTAGCTATTTTCGTTTAAAAACTTAAATTTGTTAGAATTGGTACTTCTTCTTCTTTAAGTTCCGAGTTAACAACAGCATGCCAGTCGTTTATTCTTTGTTCACGGTGGCGCCTCAGGAGATTCCAAGCGAAGCCTGGTTCTTCCCCACCTTGTCCTTACAACGCACTGGAGGTTTTGCTATTCCTCTATTTCTACCGGCGGGTACTGTGTCGCACACATTTAGAGCTGGAGTGTTTTTGTCCATTCGGGAGCTGGCTTTTAATTCGCTGAACTATGTCAATGTCGTCGTATACCTCATACAGCTCATCGTTCCATTGAATTCGATATTCGCCGTGGCCAACGAACAACAAAAGACAATATCTTTCGCAGAACCTTTCTGTCAAAAACTCGTAACGTCGACTCATCATATGTTGTCATCGTCAATGCCTCAGCGCAGGACGGGAATAATGAGTGACTTATAGAGTTTTGTTTTTGTTCGTCGAGAGTGGAATTTACTTCTCAATACACAATACACTTCGGACCTACATAGTCCGAAGTAGCAACTGTTGGCAAGAGACACTGCTCATCGTAACAGCTGTTCTTTTGCATTTTCCGAAAACTAATTGTTTCGGTTGCAGTTGTACGAAATGAGCTTGAAAATTCGTCCCACAGTTCTCTTATATAGAGTTTTTGACGAGTGCTCTCAGAGAGTAGGACTGCAAGTCGAGTAAAAAATCACTCCACTGTCTGTTATGATTGCATTATCTAAAATCATTAGCTGTGAACGTCCTTTAATCGATATGTAGTGTCTTAGGCTTTCTATAATAGCTATACTATTCTTACCTTCAAAAATGAAAGTATTTTTTCTTATTTATATAAATATACTAGCAGGCCCCGCAGCCGTTGTCCTGTGTGAAATTGTGTTTTGAAATGAAAAGAAGTTTGATTTTATCATTTAATTTTTTCAATGTAACACAGCTTGATAAACAACATTTTTTGGTTTCCGTTCCGGTGTACAGAAAGGATGGTTTTCCAACTCTTGAGCACGCTGCGTATATCTGGCCGTGCGAAAAATATAGCATTTCCAAATTTATGCTACACTATGCGACTATCCTTGTGTCCTGTTGATTGTCATCTCAATTGCAATTTTCACTGGAAACGGAATACGTTTGAACTGAAATGTTAAATCGTTAGAGCTCAAAGAAATTCGTAGAATCACAGATTCTACCTTCTTGTATTCGATAGCTGTGTCACAATCAGTCGGGTTGTATTACACAGTTCCGGCGCATGAAGATTGCGAAACATAATAAAGATATATCCAACTTTTCACGGCGACCTCTTCATTGTCAAGACAACCGATCGATTTGTATGAGCGAAAGTTTCTCGGAATGTGACTTTGAATCTTCCAGTTAAGTCAACAACATCGGTAAATTTGGCAGCTAACATTCTAGTCATAGTTATGATAATTTGGCCAATGTTCGGATAAACATTCGTGATGAGTTCATCTTTCGTGAACTGTTAAACGGCAGATGGAATTGATATCAAACCACCAGAAGTATCAACCGTAATTGACCCATTTCCAATTCTTAGCGAATACGATGTAAAATGTCTTCGGCTATGTCATTTTTGTTCGTATCCCATAATTGACGCGGATTTGAAGGCTGATAAGTCGAAATGATTATCGCGAAAAGTGTGCGATTTTCATTTGCATTCAAAGTGATTATTATGTTTCAGCAATTGTAATTGCTGTCTTGCTTCTCAAAAAGTTGCACACACCATACCATTCACAGTACGCAATGACTCAAATGAAGGTGAACCGCGAACATTAAAGAATAGCAACCGAAGGTAGAAGCAATCGTCGTTTTTTCGGGTGGATTGTCTAAATTCGTCCTAATGCATTAGTAGATAAGACACCTGGATGTCCATCTACTGGTAACTATTTCTTCGACGATATACAAGGAATGGTATAATATCAAGGGATAGAGCAATTATCTCGCAAACGGATCACCAAACAAAGTTGACAAAAAACTCTTCAATCTCGATTTTGTTGCTGGGGGTGTTTCCACTGGCTGTACTGTATTCCCTGGGTTGAAATACACTCTTTGGCAAGTCTCAAAATTAAATGCGAGACTCACAACAGTCGGAAAACGTTCATGAATTGCAGACGTAAATATCCTACAAAGCGCTTTATTGCAGTTCACGTATCGACCGTATCGATCAAGACCAATAACCGCCATGTTGCTTCCTTTGGTGACGTTCGTAGAAACGATTCACCAAACTGCAATACTCAACAATGATATGAGTTTGGAATGTTAAATAAAGTACGATCCATGGGTTGTGAACTTCGATACTCACTCTTCTAAATTGAATGCTGAATGTTCTGCCATTGCTATCTGGCGAGCTGCGTCGATAGAGTTGATATCCATCATTTCCAGTTTGTGTTTCCGAAAGAAAACCACGTGGATAGTGTTTCGTGCATTGATTGTCAGACATACAAACCGAAGTGGGATTATGGTGTCCGGTTTTCACCACTTCGTATAATACTGGATTTTTCTCTGGATGAGGAATTTCTGCAGAAATTATTTCATCAATTTGATCTGGTGTAACCATCATCCAAAGAAGAATATGTGCGTGAGGCAAACCTCCATTTTGCCACTCAACAGAGTACATCGAGCATCTAACAGCACCACATTACGTAGCTTTTGTTTGAAAAGTCGTGCTGTAACATCGTGACGATCACTTGCTTATTGACCGCGATCCATAATTTCGCGCGTATGTCATCGCATCCTGGGAGTAATCAGTCATGTGTCTTAGGCTGCCAATTGTTGTTGATACCAAAAACAACACACATAACGTTTTCACTGAATAATTTTCAATAATTTTTTTTTGACTAGCCGGAATAAAAAAGCAAATAATAAACTTGAATGATTCAAATACTTGAAAAACAAAACAAAAAAAAAATTGAAAAAAATATAAATTTTGTATGAAAAAAGTTACTCTTTGGAAGTGACCAATTTTCCGACTTTTCCTTTTATTTCTAAACCTTCCCCGACCCACAACCGAACAAGCTCTGAAAATTTCATCAAGATTGGCGGTTCTCGAGCATTAGCTTTACTAACAAACAAACATTCATTCGTTTATATGGGGTGTTTTTGGGGGGTTTCCGGCAATTATTCGAATTTTTTTGCCGTAAAAACCATCTTTGAACTTCAAGGAATTGGCCAAATTGGTCCAGGCGTTGTTGAGTTATGCGTTTAGCAACACATTTTGCGATTCATTTTTATACCCGGAAGAGGGTATATTAAGTTTGTCACGAAGTTTGTAACACCCAGAAGGAAGCGTCGGAGACCCTATAAAGTATATATATAAATAATCAGTATGTCGAGCTGAGTCGATTTAGCCATGTCCGTCTGTCTGTCCGTCTGTCTGTATATATACGAACTAGTCCCTCAGTTTTTAAGATATCGTTTTGAAATTTTGCAAGCGTCATTTTCTCTTTAAGAAGCTGCTCATTTGTCGGAATGGCCGATATCGGACCACTATAACAAATAGCTGCAATACAA
Organism: Bactrocera correcta; assembly: GCA_027475135.1. Classification (NCBI taxonomy): domain Eukaryota; kingdom Metazoa; phylum Arthropoda; class Insecta; order Diptera; family Tephritidae; genus Bactrocera; species Bactrocera correcta. The sequence goes on from CM050322.1 coordinate 20,776,924, forward strand.
ACTGAACGATCGGAATAAAATGCTTGCATGGAAAACATTCACATTTGACAAGATATATTCACGAAATTTGGTAGAGATTAATTTCTAACACAACAGAGTAATCTCCGAAGAAATTGTTGAGATAGGTTAACTATAGCATATAGCTGCCATACAAACTGAACGATCGGAATCAAGTTCTTGTGTGGACAACTTTCACATTTGACCAGATATATTCACGAAATTTGGTATAGATTATTTTCTAAGCCAACAATATAATCTTCAAAAAAATTGTTCAGAACGGTTACTACAGCATATAGCTTCCAAACTGAACACATAGTTACTAATAGAAATGCTCCTGTGAAGGGTATTTAGCTTAGGTGCAACCGAAGTTAACGTTTTTTCTTGTTTTATATAAGATTAATGCACAATATGATTGACATCTTTTAACATTTCTGTTATTTCAAATTTAGGTTTCGATGGTTTTCTACCATAATTACATTTGTTACATAAGCCACAGTGATTTATGCATTTATGAATCTTAAGTTTATTTGGGGAAATAAAAAAATTTCCTGGATCCTTCGTAACATCCATTAATTCCTGTATGTCCTGTTTCGTTCGTATTACATTTGTGCATCTGTTTCATAATTTCGCATTTACTGATCACATTTTTTGCTTCAAAACTATATTTTACACGTTTTTTTCGATTGGGTATAAATACCAATAATTTCAATAATAATTTTTAGTTTTATATTGATTAATTATTTGCCAATAAATTCATACTTGTTAATATCTATTTAACATATCGGCGAAGAGAATTTGGTATATCATTTTCTAAAACATCTGGCTTAAGTAAATGAATTTATTTAGAATTGGTTTTTTTGTTTCAAAATTAGTTGCGTACGGTTTAAAGTATGGGAATGTAGTTAATAACTTTTTTTTTCTTGTGAAAGTATTGTATTTATACTTCTGTCTTTTACATTATTTTGCAAATATTCCATATTTTATTCTTCTAATTTCTCCTGGATATTTATAACGTTTATTTCATTTGTTTTGGCATTTATTCGACTAAGAAAATCTGCCATTTTATTATCCTTTCCGTGAAAATATTGTTCGTTCTATAACCTTAATATATGAGTATAATATATATTTGCATGTAACCATTTAAGTGGTTGGTGATCAGTTGCAAATTGAACTGTACGACATAGAGATAAGGTCTAAAGCAAGTTATTGACCACACAATGGCCAAAAGCTCTTTTTCGGTTGAAAACGCTACAAAATGTACATAAAATATTAGTTTTATTAAAATAAAATACATTTAGTTGGTACCTTAACAATTTCAGTTAATCAGCGAAATTTTAAACCTTCTATATCTTTAATATTAATATTTTATAATGGGTAGTCAAAAAAGTCTTGGGGTATTTTTATTGAATCAATTCGTGTGGCACCCATACATCGAGCTTCTTAGTGACTCCAAGCTTCTTCAAATGGTTTATAACGGTTTGATGACTACTATGCCGGTCTCTTTCGAGCAATTCAGCGATTTTATCGCAATTTTCGACGACAGGTCTTCCGGAGCGTGGCGCATCTTCGACCACCTCTACACCAGAAAGAAAACGTTGAAACCACCGTTGTGCGGTGGAAATGGAAACTGTATCGGGTCCATAAACTTCACACATTTTATTGGCGGCTTGAGATGCATTTTTGCCTTTATCGTAGTAGTATGTAAAATATGCCGTATTTTCTCTTTATTTTGCTTCATGTTTGCGACGCTATAACTCACGAACGACTTAAAAGAAACGACAATCAATAAAACACATGTTAGCGTGTGAAATGAGCTTTCCAAAGAGGTATAGCATGACCCGATGCGATTAATAAAACTAGAACTACGCGCTTTCAGCGCCAACTAGCGAAAATACCGCAAGACTTTTTGACAACCTAAGCATAAAAGTCTCCGAATTCCAACTCGCCGGCGTTGGTTTTCGAAGATCGTGGTTGAATCGGATGGTATATCAGTGAAAGTTGAAAAGGGAATGTTGATGTGATGTTTATAAGATGTGTAACGATTGTTGGTGTAAAGGCATGGTGAGTTGTGTTGGTCTTGTGTTGTGGTGTTATCAGCTGTGTTGAATGGAGGTTAATAAAACAATTGTGCCATTTTTTCAGGGTAGAGTGGGTGGAGGCGTAACTCATTTAAGCATTGATAATTAAGTTATTTGTTTCTCTCGTGATCATTTAATATCCTACTAGCATCGCTGACTATCCTGCTAAATAACCGCACCGATTACAAAATTACTAGCATCCGTTGCCAAAGGAAATTTCTTTTTGAAATTGATTATTTCAGTCAACAACCTCTTTAATTTCCAAGACGAATTTATGTATGTAATTGCAGTCTTAACATTGGAATCCATGTTTTAATATTGGGTCAGAGGTTGTGATACTTTAGAATAATCCTTTATAAATTTATGGTAATAGCCCGTAGTTTCTAGAAACAATTTAGTTGTTTTTTGTGTTCTTGGTAACTTTAGATCCAATACGCTTTTAATTTTTTCAGAGTTGGTCTTAACAGCAAAAATTCTTTTTAGCAGCAAAAATTGCATTTATCGTACTGTATATTTAAACCGCATTATTTTCCAGTTTATTAAAAATTTTCTTTTAACCATGTTCTTTTAGAGATAAACTTTTTTTTCTTTTCTGGCGTAAACTATCACTTACGCGTTTATAGCCGAGTTAACAACAGCGTTCCAATCATTTCTTCTTTTCGCAATTTGGCGCCAATTCGAGATTCCAAATGCATCAACAACGGAGTGAAGGTCTTCCTCTGCTTCTTCATCGATTTGGACGACATGACCTTGCCAGGGTAGCCGCTATCTCTTAATTCGCTTAACTATATCAATATCGTCGTATAACTCGTACAGCTCATGGTTCCAACGAATGTTAAATTCAACGTTATCACTGCGCAAAGGACCATAAATCTTGCACAGATCGCGAAAGGCGTGTGTGTTGAGGACAATAATATTAAAATCATCGGCGTGCTCTAACAGCTGTACACTCGAATTATCTTTTCCAGCAATAAATTGAAGAAGTCGCACGTAAAGGGAATAACCTCAACCAATTATGGTCATTATATTATTATTTTAAGTCCAGAAAAACACGCTGAATACGGTCCTCTTTTAAGTGTGTGAAGTGAAATCAATCTAATGGGTATGGTGGAGGTGTCACCAACATATCAAAAAATAAAAGCATTTTGATCTTTTTGCAAAAAATACCGCTTGTTAGTCGTTAATTGGATTTTCTTTGCGTGCTACCACAAAATATATCATTTAAGGCACACGTTTCGTTCATCAGCAACAGCCAATTAATGAAAAACTGGAAGAGTCTGGAAAAAGTCATCTGACAACAGAATCAAGGCTCCACCAAAAATGTTTTGGCTGTCAGACAAATATTTTAAAGTCCTGTCCGGTGCTCCAATGACCTATTGTGGTTAATTTTGCATTCGTTCCATATTACCAATGTCTCATTGTAAATTTTTAAAGTAATTTTTTATGTAGGATTCAAAGTTTGACAGAGTTCCTCTTATACCCATGACAGAGATGTAGTAATGTTTCATAGGTATTAACTATTTAAAAAAATTGTAAGCAGTAAAATATGTGTAATTGAGAAAATAAGTGCAATTATTTACAATACTCTAAAGTTGATGTATTTGCATCCTAAAAAACGATTTGGTTAAACGGTCCCTAAAAACATGACATATGTAGAATTAGGCATTTCTTGCTTCATTGACAGATGATTTTTATTAACGAAAAAATGGACACAGTTCTAGAGTTCACAGCTAATATGTATGGTATAAAAAACTGAAATTTAATGAAGCGAAATATCGTATTTTTGTGAAAAGTTGTTCTTCAAAAGAAGACAGCGAAAAATTCTTAAAAAAAATACTAAAAGTTTTGACTCAAATAATATACCACCGAAGATGCCAGTTTTTCTTCCGATGAATCAGATTTTGAATATTTCGTTTTTTAAAAATCGGCAACCAGGATTCAGCACCAATTTTTCACAGCCAACTTTATATCATTATACTCGCAAAAAATTATTTTTATTTTGGTATGAGGTTTATCGCGTAAGTGGATAGGTGCAAATCACAATTTTTAAGTTACCTGTATGTACCTGCCAACCTAGTAATTGCACCGGGAAAAGGAAGACAACCCAGTGTTTACTTATTCTAAAAGCTATATACTTTTGATTAGTTTACAGCTTATTGGGTGTAATGCTTAAACATTTTTCTTTAATTATTAATTAACTACACTTAGCATCACAATTTCCAGGCAACCTCCTCGAAATTAATATATTAATGTAATAAATTTTATATAAAAATTATTCTCCTCCCGTAATACGATGGGTGATGGTCATGCTATGGTGGGATCTTAGACTAAAAGATATTTTATGGCATCGCTTTGACTATAGACGCATATTTCTCAAAAATGTTCACTCTACAAAAGTGCCCAGTGCTGCAAAGTCGTAACTCCCCCCGGCGAGGTAGTACGGGGCTCTAAGCCTGACGTTTCCACGAAATTCCCATTTTTTGTATATATCTCGTAAATGACAAGAGCTATAGAAAAAATGTATATGTCAAACTTGAAGGAAAGTCGACTATCTCAAAAAGTAGTAATGATAGCGATTTTGACCTTGGATCTTTTTTATAGCAAATAAAATTTCCTACAAATTTGTTATATAGATTTTTTCTATAGCTTTTGTCACATACGAGATATAGACAAAAAATGCGAATTTCGTAGAAAAGTCAGGTTTAGAGCCCCGAACTACCTCACCGCTGAGTTACGACTTTGTAGCACTGGGCACTTTTGTAGAGTGAACATTTTTGAGAAATATGTGTCTAAAGTCAAAGTGTTGCAATAAAATACCTCTGATCTGTATGAATTTAAAGATAAAAAATCACGATTGCAGTGTATTTTCTATGGAAAATTTTTACATGCCTTGGCCCAGTTCTTAATGTTAATATTAAGGGCTAAAATTTTCAGGGAATTTTTTTAGGGTATTTCCAAGGAAATTTCGTGACGGGATTGAAAAAAATTAGTAGTTCAAAAAAAGAAGAAAAGACATCCTAATATATGTAGTGATTTCAATTTTTTTTTTTTTTTTCGTTTGGTACTCGGAAAAATAGGTTCTTAGATACCTTTAAGACAGCCTCTCCAAGCATGAGTTCTTAATTGTAACGGGAAGGTCCTCCTTCATACAGTTTTCTAGTTTTTCTTATTATCGGGTAGAAAAATTTATATCCCGCTTCTAACTACTTGAAAAAATATCTTGTTTCTTTAGATTTTGTAGGAAATTGAAAGCTCTACAAATAAGGAATCCACGATTTTTTCGTAAACCCATTCGTTTAAGAGATATGAACAGTTAAAATTTGATAATTTTTCGAAAATTTTTATTTTTTATGAACTTTATAACTCAATGAAAAAAATTATTATTAATGTTGAAACTCATAGGTTTTTGGAGAGTCTTTCTTAGAGGTGCCTCGGAACCTATTTTTCAGAGTACCAAACGAAAATTTTTTTTTTTAATCCACCTTAATATGCATTGATGTTTGACGATGAATATCTCGAAAACGCTTAACTTAATCGAAAGGTCATGACAGGCCATTTTTATAGAGCAGTAAATTTCCTACAAAACTATGAGTTTCATCCTTCATAATATTTTTTTTTTTATTTAGTTACAAAATTAATAAGAAATAAAAAAATTCTCCCAAAAATAATCAAACTTTAACTGTTAATATCTTTTAAACGGTTGGGTTTACGAAAAAATCATTGCAGACCTTTTTTTAGAGAGCATTCAATTTCGTACAAAATCTAAGGAACAAAATATTTTTTCAAGTAGTTGGAAGCGAGATATAAATTTTTCTATCCGATAATTAGAAAAAATAGCAAACTGTATGTAGGAGGACCTTCCCGTTACAATTAAGAACTCATGCTTGAAAAGGCTTTCTTAAAGGTGTCTAGGAACCTATTTCTCCGAGTACCAAACGAAAAATTTTTTTTTTTTGAATTACCCTAGTATATACATATACTATATATATGTATATATATATATATATACGCATCCGAACATTTTGTACTCTTGCGACTTGCAAGAATTAAAGCCAGAGAAATAGCTTAAGATGTAAAACGTCAAGCAGAGGATCGGAATCTAAGAAGTTTTAAATAAACATATATGTATGTACTCTATATACATACAAGTATGTAACTCATACACTGGTCGACAAATTTGACATACAATTTGTTAGAAGAACTAATCTCATTATGTGTAGTATATAGGAATTTGGTTAGTATCGACTCGATAGTATCCATTACCTATTATCATTAAAGTCATCACATACATATGTACAATACCCAACGACTACCCTCCTCCCACCCAGCCGACGCGAGGGGCGTAAACCGCAAACGAGCGGAATTAGCCGAGCCATAAAAGGCTGGAGAGTTTTAAACGTTGCGATCGTAGCTCAGCTACAGAAACAATAATTTCAACAGCCAAAATTAAGAATTAAATTAAAGTTTATAATATTTAAATGTTACTTGTTACGAGTGGATAAAATAATATTTTTAATGGTAAAGAGCGAGTCTGTTAGATCAAATGTGCTGGAATGAGAATTGAAATCTTGACATATACGGCGGAATGGTTTGTTTAACTCAAAATTTGTTCTAGTAAGGGTCTAAACTGCCTGGTAGAGCGAGTGGGAATGTTAAAATTAATATCATATATTATTCCATTCATGAGTTTTACAAGAAATATTATACCAAGCATCTCCCTACGACTAGCGAGTGTCGGGAGATTTATAAGTTTTAAACGGTTAGTGTAAGGGGGAAGATTTAAACTGGAATCCCAATGCAAATGATTTAAGGAAAAAAGTAAAAATTGTTTTTGAACGAACTCTAACTTACCCAAATGGACTTGGTAACTAGGGTTCCAGACCACAGATGCATACACTAATATAGGCATCACCAGAGATGTAAAAAGAATTTTTGTGGTAAGCGGATCTTTAAATTCTTTAGACCAACGTTTAACAAAACTAAGAGCGCCTTTAGCTTTAAAAACCGTGGAAGATGCGTGAAGAATAAAATTGAGTTTGGAGTCCATAGTTACTCCCATATCAACAAAACTGGATACTTGCTCCAACCTAAAGTTTTGTATTGCGTCTGAAGTAGGGTCTACAGATATACGTGAAAAGCACATCGTTTTACATTTTTTAAGGCTCAATGGCATGTCATTTCTATTACACCAAGAAACAAGGTTGTTTAACCGTGCGATTCTGTAACATGAGACAGTATCAAATCTCAAAATTTAAGATTTTGAGTTAGAGACAATTTTTGAGACTTGAGACGATTTTGCTATTCTGTAAGTGACAGTCTCAAAATCTATTACATTTCATTATTCAGAGATGTTTTTACACTTGGAGAATAATAAATATGTCGATAACTAATATTAGCTTTTCTATAACATAGTCAAAAAACATAATTATCAATAAAAATAAAAATATATGTTGACTTTGTTTCATAATATTTACGAATTTTATGTAAAATTTTCTTATTTTTAACCTTTTCGCGTTTGAATTGCTTACAAAATGTAAAAAAACGACAATCGATTAATATCTATGATGATCTCATTGAAAATGGCAACAAGAGTTCTTTTTGGTTTTGTGACCAGCTAACTACCAGGTCTCAATATTTTGAGACTAACGCTAGAGACTGTTTAGTGAATAGTAACTAGTATCAAATTGATACTTTGCCTCAAAATGTCTCATATAGAGACTAGAGACTGGTTAAAGAATCCCGCTATAAGTCTATTTGCAACTGGCATCTTTCACTGTTTAAAGTATATAAAATAAATCATACCCGTTTACTTGTGTAACACACTTTTGTAATATACAACGTAATTTCTTTGAAATAAGCATTCAACAATAGAACAAATTCATAGAATAACATTAGAAATAGAAAAATCCCTGGAGGAGGGAAACTGTATTCCTTGACGTTGCACAAGCGTTTGACAAGGTATGGCACGAAGGCCTTATGCAAAACTAAAGTCGTATATTACCATGAGATTTTTCCGTGTAAAACAAGGAAATGAATTCTCTAAACTAAAAGAAATTGAAACAGGAGTTCCTCACGGAAGTATCTTAGGTCCACTACAGTATGACTGCCACCTTTGCAGATGTCACCGTAGCACTATGCGTCGAAACAGCAGAAAAGCTGTGCTAAACCTGCAACATGGAATCAACTCTGTAGTAAGTTGGACTAAAAAATGGAGAATAAAACTAAACGGTGGCAAATCGGTTCATGTAAATTTTACTAATAAAAAAATCACATATCAACCTATAGTATTCTAGATGTCTGCATGCCATACACAAATACACCTAAATATCTTGGCATCACTCTGGATGCTAGATTACGTTGGAAAGAGCATATAAAAATAAAAAGGATTGAACTCAATCTGAAATTGTCGAAAATGAAATGGTTAATTAGGCGAAGGTCAAACCTGTCCATACACAACAAATTATTTCTTTATAAACAAATAATCAAGCCGGTATGTTCATATGGTGTGCAACTGTGGGGATGTGCCAATGATGGCAGTATTAATATTATACAACGTTTTCAAAACAAGGTGCTAAGAGGCGTTGTGAATGCTCTTTGGTACTGTAGAAATGCTGATATTCATCGAGACCCAAGGATGAATACAGTCGCCGAAGAAATAAGCAGTCAGGCAGATGCCCACTGCAAAAGGCTTAATGCGCATGTGAACGAAGAGGCGAGAAATCTTCTTTTAGACACGTGCCGCTCTAGTCGATTATGTCGAAAAAAACACAAGGCTTAGTTGGAAGCTAAAATATAAAGGAATTAATTATATTCCGTGTATGTATGTATGAATATTACTATTAATTTCTATGTAATTTTTTTTAAGTTATTCAAATCAAACTGCTCGTCAGTTTTTGAAACTATGTAGTTGTAATGATATCAAACTTTGTTAAATTTTTAAAAAGTTTTCTAATAAAAAAAAAACAACTTAGTCGTTGTAACTTTAAATCGTTGTAGTGTTAACAATCAAACTTTATTATACAAGTAAGTACTTATTTTAGTAAGTACATTATTCAGCTACAATAAAACGCTTTTATTTATATTCCTGAGTATACACCTGGCTACAAAAAAATTGAAATGTGAAAAAAGTCCAAAACTGAATGAAGTGGATAAAGCCAATTTGCGATCGCAAAACTTGAGTATACGTAAAATTAGTGGTAAAATTAGTTTTAGCTTTCCTTTAGAAAGATGCGAAGACTAAATCTTTAAAACGCAAAACGAGTCCCAGACGGCCGAAGAAGACCACCACCGTATTAAGCGGATTAGTATTCAGAGCAGATTTAAAACAGCTGAAGGCGTCAGAAGCGACGGTGTCCCAAGAAGCCGGACTAACTGACTGTCGACCTGCCAAAAAAACACTATTGACGGTAAAAATGCGACAAAAACGCCTCAAATGGACGAAACTCCACAAAAACCTGGACTAAAGAAGATTGGAGAAATGTCATATTAACAGGTGAGTACAAAATTAACATCTTCGGTTCAGACGGAATGTCGTAGAAGAGTTGGTGAACATTTCAGTAATGAGTGTGTCAAAAGTACCGTCAGGCAAGGAGGGAGCCGGATAATCTGGAGGTGTTTTTCCTATCATGGTGTTGGACATTTGGTCTTGATTGATGGAAATATTAACGCCATTAAATACCAACAGATCTTACAGGAACACCTGGTCCCTTCAATTAAAGACCACTTTTTCTATGTGGAAAACATAATTTTTCAAGATGATTCTGCGCAATGCCATCGAGCCAAATCTTTTTTTCTATTGCGAAACCTTAATAACATTTTATTTCAACAAAGACATAGTTAATACATATTTTAATTTTTTCAGATAAAAAAGTATTTAGCAGAATTGCGTATTTTATCACTAGACTGGCCGGGAAACAGTCTTGATATAAACCCCATAGAACACTTTTGGCACATCATGAAAGTGCGGATAGTTAAGAAGAGACCAAGAACTTTCTCAGAATTTGACCGAATAATTGATTAAACTTGGTATACCGGCACAAATTTTACAGTCATTAGTTGATTCCATGCCCGAACGAATAAAATCCGTGATATAAAACAAAGGAGGCGCCACGAAATATTAAATCAGGACATTTTGAAGTATCTATTATTATTACTAATTTAAACAAAAAACGAGTTTATAATGTATCGCGTTTAGTTTTAAGAACATTTCTTATTAGCATCATAGTAGAAATTGAAATATCGGAAATATTTTATTTCGGCTTCTAATAAAAAATGAAAATATGTATTTTGAAATAAGTTATTTATTTTTGTTTCTAATACTTATATAAACCAAAATTTTTTATATCGGTCCACATTTTTTAAATAAAATCAAATAATCACGCATTTCTAAGGTGTCCTCTTTTTTTTGTCCGCTACCATATGTTTTCTTTGTTCAGATGTGAAAGATTGCGTTTTGTGAAAGTTTTTGTTTGATTTAGTTTTGCTACTAACTTGGGGTCTATTTAAGCTTTCATTTTGGTCGTGCTTAATGTTCTTAGTTTTGATTATTTTTTCTTCTACCATTTCCGCAATTTCATATTGGGTGGTAAGAAAATCTTTCATTTGTTGCCACGTTGGGTACTTTTTTCGTGATGAGAGCGATTGCTCCCACAAAAGTAACGATTTTCCTGGTAATGCGGCGGTGCAAATGTTTACCAGAATTGGGTCCCAGCTGTATGTGGGGATATTTAGTGTCGATAGAACCAATAAACAATTTGAAACAGTGGATTCTAGTTTGATGAATACTATGCTTGTTTCTTTCTTACTTTTTGGCAAGTTCATTAGTGTCGTTACTTGTTTATCGACCAGTATTCTTTCATTTTCGTATCATGCTTTTAGAGCTTCCCAAGCCAAATTGAAATTATCGTCATTAAGAGCAAACTGTTTTACTATTCTGCCTGCTTCCGATTCGATCGTTCGTTACGTATGTTTGTATGTATCTGGACGGTTGAATGGTAGAAATGTACTTAGTATAGATACTAGTCTAAATATGTAGATTATAATATTAGTTTGTCTAAAAAGTCTTGCGGTATTTTTATTGAATTAATTCGTATATCACCCATACATCGAGCTTCTTAGTGACTCCAAGCTTCTTTAAATGGTTTATAACGGTTTGATGACTACTATGCCGGTCTCTTTCGACCAGTTCAGCGATTTTATCGCAATTTTCGACGACAGGCCTTCCGGAGCTGGCGCATCTTCGACCGCATGCCGTATTTTCTCTTTATTTTGATTCATTTTTGCGACGCTATAACTCACGAACGACTTAAAAGAAACGACAATCAATCAAACACGTGTTAGCGCATGAAATGAGCTTTTCAAAAAAGTATAGCATGACCCGATGCGACGAATAAAACTGGAACTACGCGCTTTCTGCGCCAACTAGCGAAAATACCATAAGACTTTTTTGAGAACCTAATATTTATAATTTAACATCTTCTTCTTCTCTTTTTCTTTACTGGATTAGACACCGCTTACGCGATTATAGCCGAGTCCTCAACAGCGCGCCAGTCGTTTCTTCTCTTCGCTACGTGGCGCCAATTGGATATTCCAAGCGAGGCCAGGTCCTTCTCCACTTGGTCCTTCCAACGGAGTGGAGGTCTTTCTCCTCCTCTGCTTCCCGCGGCGGGTACTGCGTCGAATACTTTCAGAGCTGGAGTGTTTTCATCCATCCGTACAACATGACCTAGCCAGCGTAGCCGCTGTCTTTTAATGCGCTGAACTATGCCAATGTCGTCGTATATCTCGTACAGCCCATCGTGCCATCGAATGCGATATTCGCCGTGGCCAACGCGCAAAGGACCATAAATCTTTCGCAGAACCTTTCTCTCGAAAACTCGCAACGTCGACTCATCCGTTGTTGACATCGGCCAAGCCTCTGCACCATATAGCAGGACGGGAATTATGAGTGACTTATAGAGTTTGGGTTTTGTTCGTCGAGAGAGGACTTTGCTTCTCAATTGCCTACTTAGTCCGAAATAGCACCAGTTGGCAAGAGTTATCCTGCGTTGGATTTCTAGGCTGACATTGTTGGTGGTGTTTACGCTGGTTCCAAGATAGACGAAATTATCTACAACTTCAAAGTTATGACTGTCAACAGTGACGTGAGTGCCAAGTCGCGAGTGCGACGACTGTTTGTTTGATGACAGGAGATATTTCGTCTTGCCCTCGTTCACTGGCAGACCCATTTCTTTTGCTTCCTTGTCCAGTCTGGAGAAAGCAGAACTAACGGCGCGGTGTTGAGGCCGATGATATCAATATCATCGGCATACGCCAACAGTTGTACACTCTTATAGAAGATGGTACCTTCTCTGTTGAGTTCTGCAGCTCGAACTATTTTCTCCAGAAGCAGGTTGAAAAAGTCGCACGATAGGGAATCGTCTTGTCTGAAACCTGGTTTGGTATGGAACGGCTCGGAGAGGTCCTTCCCGATTCTGACGGAGCTTTTCGTGTTGCTCAACGTCAGCTTACACAGCCGTATTAGTTTTGCGGCGATACCAAATTCAGATATCGCGGCATAGAGGCAGCTCCTTTTCATGCTGTCGAAAGCAGATTTGAAATCGACGAAGAGGTGGTGTGTGTCGATTCTCCTTTCACGGGTCTTTTCCAAGATTTGGCGCATTGTGAATATCTGGTCGGTTGTTGATTTACCAGGTCTAAAGCCACACTGATAAGGTCCAATCAGTTTGTTGACGGTGGGCTTTAATCTTTCACACAATACGCTCGACATAATTAAACATAAGAATATTAAAGTTAAGAAGTTCGTAAAATGCCTACTTTTTTTTACGATTTAACGTGACGAAATCGAGTTTTAAATTTTTAGGTGGAAGTGAAGCACAGCTTAAGCGCTTCGAAAGACTAGTAATTTAAATATTCTATGATGTTATTCCTTTTTCCAAGCGAACGTTGACCTCTTAACAGTGCAAAAATTTTTAGTTCTGCCCAGCCTTAAGAGCAAGGTGTTTCAGAGTCTCAAATAAAAAGGCGGGTAATTTGAAAATGAGCTATTCATATAATAAACAAAAGTTATTCAATTAAAAATTACACATTTTATGTGTTCGTCGACATGTAATTTCGTTGAATATATTTTCTTTTCTATATAATAAGTGCTTAAGGTATGCACATTTGAATATTTTAGATTTTAAACTATTAAATTACCATAGGTAAGTATAGGTATAATCCTACCACGAAGAACGTTGGTATCAAAATCTACAATAATAATTTTAAATTGTAGCTCTGCAAAACTAATAGGGGAATTCCCTGATATTGTCATCGATCGAGCTAGTAGTTACTCGAACAAATAAAATAACATTCTGTTGACAATCAAATAATAAGAAATTGCTTATATTTACCTTAGGCACAACGTAAAAAGCCTTTAAGAGCACTTTTAGATTTGAGCCAATCTTGAGAAAAGTTGTCTTGACATTGGTTCGAGTACTGTTAGCGCTGTGTATAATTCATTCAATTATCTTTTTTAAAACACAATAGAAGAGTTTTTGTATGTACAAAGGCAAAAATATCAACGAGAATAACTTCACTTAAAGTAAGAAATTTTATTTGGTATTTTTTAATACTTACAACGCATTTTTAAAATTCCCATAACTTAAAGGTCTGAACAAGAATATCTACAGCAATGCAACAACATATTTATTTTTCGCTTAAGTTTTTGATATTTCTATATTTTCAACAAAATAGATAATAATTTTTAAATATATTTGTCTAACCATAGGTAACATGAGCAGAAGATCTTGAGATACGGGTCGGCACTACGGGTTTGGAAGTGCTAAGCGTAAAGCAAAAGATGAAAAGAAAAAAAGAGTCAAAAACACGTAAGCTGATCGAGTATTGTAATATTCAGAAAGATATTGCTAAAGAAAGTAAATCAGAAAATACAAAGGTTGCATCTCATTGTACAAATAATAGTGGTACTACTAACATTTCTCGATCTACAGTCGCCGTGTTCTAACCAAAAAGTAGTCGATGGCATATTATTACTTGATTCTAATGTCACTGCAGTTTCAAGTCAAAAACAAAACGAAAGTAAAATATTCCAACGATAATGGTGAACCGAGCAACTTTGATAGCGATTATTGGATTGAAAAAGGAAGCAGCGAACTGCAACATATTTGAATGGAGATTCTTTTTTCTTCAACGAAAATTTACGAAAACGAAAATAATGCACGATTCTGCCTTTTTCACCTATAAATATAAACTAACGAATAAAACTCACGTCAGACTTGCACATTCATTAAACTAAGTTGCTAAGTGCGCTGCAGACTGCTGTACAGAAGCATTACTTTTCTTCGATTTCATTGAAAACCTCTATACATTTTTTCCGCTTCCACTCATCGATGGGGTCGTCTTACGAATGCACTTAAAGATTCTACTTCAAAAATTCCTATTTTTGAAACGGTTATCAGACACCAGGGGGTATTTTATGTGGCTTTATCACTATTAAGCAAGTATTGGAAGACATTTTCAATAACGTCGATCAAAAATTGGAGTGGCGTAATAAAGCTTGCCGACTACTTTCAAGGATGAATAAGTAAGAAACGAGATAATGACAATTACGTGGAACGGAATCCTAGAATGCTTGCAAGCGACTAGTACTTCGCTGCAGTCGTCTGATCAAGACCTTAATACGGCATACGCCCTATATGAATCATTACATGGGTATGTCCAAGTAATGCGATCCACTTTTTCAGATATTGAAGCAAGAGGAAAAGATCTGACCTACTGTGAAGAATACCAGCAACAGACAGCACAACTAATCAAGCGAAATACAATGTACGTCCATTTAAGCGGCTCTACTATACTCGACGACTATGTTGAAAATCAAACACCTAGACAACGTTTCGAATTTGACGTGTTTATAATCGCTATTGATAACGCATTGTCTGCTTTAACTAAACGTATGAAAGCATATCATAAAATAACCGGTGTTTTTGAAGTATTTCGACAGCTATAATCTCTTACAACAGAAGAGATTTTGGAAAAATTTTGTAGGATGGTCAGTACTTACAAAGATGATTTGGCGAACAGCCTAGGCGGCGAATTAGTGCAGTTCGCAGAGCTGCTGAAAACAATGTGGCTACTGTTATTGACAGCAAGAAAAAAGAGCCTCTGGAACATCAATATTATAAGCTCTTATTAAATAATTCTTTAGAATCCTGTTTCCCAAACTTAGAAATTGCTTTGCTAATTTACTTATCTCTCATGATCACTAACTGCAGTGGCGAACGTTCTTTTTCAACATTATAACGTATTAAAAATGAATTAAGTAACACGATGGGCAAAAAAGTCTTAATTATCTCACTTTGTTGAACATAGAGCATGACTTGTTTAAATAAGTCGATATTGAAAGTATTATTTCTAAATTAATTTTTTTTTTATTTAATACCCTAAACTTGAGAACCTGTAGCAAACCAACTGACCCTTGACAGAATTTGTTACAAGCTCCGCGCTAGTTTAATCCGGCACGGCAAGTGCCCCTTACTACTGCGATCTCCTGTGCCAAATTACAATTTCATATCTTGATTTAGTGCTTAGGTATTCGAAAAAATTTTGGTAAGATGGCAATAATTCTTAAAAGCATATAATTTGCCTCACTGAGCAAAGACTCTAACAATGATGCAAAGGGAACCACCGCGGTCGTGAATGCCAAACTCCCTCCTATATATTTGCATGAGCGCAGCGCAAATACGCTTGTCTCGAAACTAATCAATTACTTGAAGTATGAACAAACAATTTTTACATTGCGCCCTTGAAAAAAGGTAACATGGTTGAAACAAAATTTCAAAAATACACTGAAAACGTTGTACGGATCTTGTCAAATACTTATTAGTGCAAATCAGAATCTGGTGCAAATGGTCTTGCATCTTTGCAATTGCAAATTAGCGAACATATTTTTGCTTTTGCACTAATAAAATATATAGCGATGCACCTGCTACACCCTTTCAAATATGCAGTACTAAAACGCCAATGTATTATTTGCAGCACTGTTTTTCGGCATATTGTTTTTCAATTTGTGCGAAAAAATTTTTTACAAACAATGGTTTTCTTCACCGATCAACTGTAAATTAATGGTCTTTGCAAGGGTTGCACAGAAACCAGAAAAAAGACGGTCATTGTTGATGGTAAATATTTGCAATTGCATAATTTTGCAAACTCAGATGCACAAGATTCTGAATTGCCCTTTTATATATTAGCAATAATAACTACTCTTATCAACTGAAGAGCTCTGAAGGTCTAGTAAATGTTATAAAAGGTACAGAGTTTTCGGTAGATACTAACGATGTTAAAGAAGCACTGAAAGAATGTGGTATTAATTCAGTTGTAAATATTTAAACAGAAATAAAGTTCCACAACCAAGTTCAAAATATAATTGATGCTAAATTCTAACCAACTAAAGAAAAATGAAATATATCCGATTTACAATTTAAAATACTCGTATTTGCTCCATGTGTCTGTGTGGTAATCTACATCCTTCATACTTCAAAATTCTTAAAAAAGAGGATTAAAATTAAAGTTGTTGCAATTGTGGGGGAAATCCCACTGCAAACCCTGTTAAGGACTTAAAAACGAAATTTTCTGCCAGTATTCAAGCACGTCGTAACCAAATGTTAAATATATCTCCTAACGAAATTATTGCAATCCTCATCCATAATTCATGGAACTTATTAGATTTCTATTGAGATGCTGTCAGAAACTCATCTTACGAATAAAAATAATTTCTTTATACCGGGATTTAGACTTTATGTTACAATCCACCCAGATGGAAAGGCACATGGTGCAATAACAGTACTGGTTAGAAAACGATTAAATCACCACGCATTAGAATCTCGTGCTACACCAATACTTATAAAAAATCGCTACAGGAATTTAAAGTTGACGGCTATATACTGCCACCACCAACCAGATCGATCATGTTGTGATAGACGGAAGACACGTCTCCAGTGTTTTAGATGTGCGTGCGCTCCGAGGTCCTAACATCGACTCGGACCACTATATTGTTGCAGCCAAAATACGCACCCGCCTCTGTGCAGCAAAAAACGCACGCCAACAAACACAAGGATGGTTCGACGTCGAGAAGCTGCAATCACAACAGACAGCCGAACGTTTTTCTACTCGGCTTGCACTCCTGCTCTCTGAGAGCACTCGTCAACAACTCGGTATGAGGGAACTGTGGGACGGCATTTCAAACTCCTTACGTACAGCTGCAACCGAAACCATTGGTTTTCGGAAAGTGCAGAAGAACAGCTGGTACGACGAGGAGTGCCGTGTCGCAGCGGAGAGAAAACAGGCTGCCTACCTCGCAACGTAACGATCGACCACAACACGTGCGGGATGGGATAGATACCGAGAGTTGAAGAGGGAAGCGAGACGCATTTGTAGACAGAAAAAGAAAGAGGCCGAAATGCGTGAGTACGAAGAGCTTGATAAGCTGGCCGACAGGGGTAATGCTCGAAAATTCTACGAAAAGATGCGGCGGCTTACAGAAGGTTTCAAGACCGGAGCATACTCTTGTAGAACCCCCAAAGGTGATCTAGTTACCGATGCCCAGAGCATACTTAAATTATGGAGGGAACACTTCTCCAGCCTGCTGAATGGCAGTGAACGCACAACACCAGGAGAAAGCGAACCCGATACCCCAATCGATGACGATGGAGCAGACGTTCCATTGCCCGACCATGAAGAAGTTCGAATAGCAATTGCCCGCCTGAAAAACAACAAAGCGGCAGGGGCCGATGGATTGCCGGCCGAGCTATTCAAACACGGCGGCGAAGAGCTGATAAGGTGCATGCATCAGCTTCTTTGCAAAATATGGTCGGACGAAAGTATGCCCAACGATTGGAATTTAAGTGTGCTATGCCCAATCCACAAAAAAGGAGACCCCACAATCTGCGCCAACTACCGTGGGATTAGCCTCCTCAATATCGCATATAAGGTTCTGTCGAGCGTATTGTGTGAAAGATTAAAGCCCACCGTCAACAAACTGATTGGACCTTATCAGTGTGGCTTTAGACCTGGTAAATCAACAACCGACCAGATATTCACGATGCGCCAAATCTTGGAAAAGACCCGTGAAAGGAGAATCGACACACACCACCTTTTCGTCGATTTCAAAGCTGCTTTCGACAGCACGAAAAGGAGCTGCCTTTATGCCGCGATGTCTGAATTTGGTATCCCCGCAAAACTAATACGGCTGTGTAAACTGACGTTGAGCAACACAAAAAGCTCCGTCAGAATCGGGAAGGACCTCTCCGAGCCGTTCGATACCAAACGAGGTTTCAGACAAGGCGATTCCCTATCGTGCGACTTTTTCAACCTGCTTCTGGAGAAAATAGTTCGAGCTGCAGAACTTAACAGAGAAGGTACCATCTTTTATAAGAGTGTACAACTGCTGGCGTATGCCGATGATATTGATATCATCGGCCTCAACACCCGCGCCGTTAGTTCTGCTTTCTCCAGACTGGAAAAGGAAGCAAAAGAAATGGGTCTGGCAGTGAACGAGGGCAAGACGAAATATCTCCTGTCATCAAACAAACAGTCGTCGCACTCGCGACTTGGCACTCACGTCACTGTTGACAGTCATAACTTTGAAGTTGTAGATAATTTCGTCTATCTTGGAACCAGCGTAAACACCACCAACAATGTCAGCCTAGAAATCCAACGCAGGATAACTCTTGCCAACAGGTGCTACTTCGGACTAAGTAGGCAATTGAGAAGCAAAGTCCTCTCTCGACAAACAAAAACCAAACTCTATAAGTCTCTCATAATTCCCGTCCTCCTATATGGTGCAGAGGCTTGGACGATGACAACAACCGATGAGTTGACGTTGCGAGTTTTCGAGAGAAAGGTTCTGCGAAAGATTTATGGTCCTTTGCGCGTTGGCCACGGCGAATATCGCATTCGATGGAACGATGAGCTGTACGAGATATACGACGACATTGACATAGTTCAGCGAATTAAAAGACAGCGGCTACGCTGGCTAGGTCATGTTGTCCGGATGGATGAAAACACTCCAGCTCTTGAAAGTATTCGACGCAGTACCCGCCGCGGGAAGCAGAGGAAGAGGAAGACCTCCACTCCGTTGGAAGGACCAAGTAGAGAAGGACCTGGCCTCGCTTGGAATATCCAATTGGCGCCACGTAGCGAAGAGAAGAAACGACTGGCGCGCTGTTGTTGACTCGGCTATAATCGCGTAAGCGGTGTCTACGCCAGTAAAGAAGAAGAAGCTATATACTGCCCACCGCTATTAAAATTACAGACATCAAATAAAAGAGTTTTTTGAAACGCTAGGTCATAGATTTCTAGCAGGTGGAAATTACAATGCAAAACACATGTCTTGGGTCTCACGCCTAATTAATCCGAAATAACAACAGCTGTATCACAATAATCTTGACAAAAAATCTCCTGGTAAGCGAGGCCTAACGGTCGTAACAAAATACCGGATTTACTTGATTTTCCTATAGTCAAAAATATAGATAAATCGCACACAAAAGCATACATCACCTATCTTCTAATCACTCTCCTATATTAATAAAACCCATATTCGTTGAGTGAGCCTAGCATCCTAAAAAACGAACTGGTTAAGGAGATATTCACAAAAGCATAAGAGAACTCATGCTGTCGAATTTTTTCCCCAGCAGTAGATTGAAGAAGTCGCGAGGATAGGGAGTCGCCTCGTTTGGTATCGAACAGCTCGGAGAGGTTTCTCCCCATCTTGACGGAGCTTTTGGTGTTGCTCAACGTCAGTTTACACAGCTGTATTAGTTTTGCGTGGACACCAAATTCAGATATCCCGGCATAAAGGCAGCTCCATTTCGAGCTGCCAAAAGCAGCGTATAAGTCAACAAAAAAGTGTTGTCTGTTGTTCCTTATATCACGGGTATATTCCAAAATTTGCCGAATGGTTGTCATCTTCTCAGTTTCTGATTTTCCAAGCCTAAAGCCACGCTGATAAGGTCCAATAATTTTTTTGATGGTGGGCTTTAATCTTTCACTAAATACATTCGTTGTAACCTTATATGCGGTGTTGCGGGTCTCGCTTTTTATGGAGTGGGCAGGGAACACTTATATTCCAATCGTTGGAGATGGTTTTGTCCTACCATATTTTACAAAGGAGCTGATGCATGCTCTTTATCAGTTCTTCGCCGCCGTGTGTCAATAGCTCGGTCGGCAATCCATCGGCCCCGTCGCTTTCTTGTTTTTAATACGGGTAATTGTTATACGAACTTCTTCATGGTCAGGCAATGGAACGTCTGTTCCATCGTCATCGATTGCGGAATCGAGTTCACCTTCTCCTGGCGTTATACTTTTACTGCTATTCAGCAGGCTGGGTAAGTGTTCCCTTCATAACTTTAGTATGCTCCGGTCTTGAAACCTTCTATTAGTCGGCGCACTTTCTCGTAGAATTTTCGAGCATTACCCCTGTGGGCAAGCTTGTCAAGCTCTTCTTACTCACGCATTTCTCATTCTTTTTTTGTCTGCAAATGTCTTCCGCTTCCCTCTTCAACTCTCAGTATCCATCCCATCCCGCGCGTTTTGGTCGATTGTAACGTTGCAAAGTAGGCAGTCTGTTTTCTTCCCGCTGCGGCACGGCGCTCCTAATCGTACCAGCTCTTCTTTTGCATTTTCTGAAAACCAATGGTTTCGTTGCAACTTGAAATGTGTTTCCACAGTTCCCTTATACCGAGTTGTTGCCCGATAGAAAATCGTTATGCAGTCTGTTGTGTTTGCAGTTTTTCGACATCGAACCTTCATTGTGTTTGTTGACGTGTGTTTTTTTCTGCACAGAGGCAGTTGTGTATTTTGGCTGCAACAAAATAGAGGTCCCAGTCAATGTTAGGACCTCGGACGTACGCACGTTTAAAACACTGGAAACGTTTCTTCCGTCTGTCACAACATGAACGATCTGGTTGGTAGCTTTTCGATCCAGCTACAGCTAGGTAGCTTGATGAATTTTTCTCTACTGGAATCTAGTACTACAGATAAAGTCAAAGTCGATCAGCTTCAACCCTTTTGAGAATGATTCCTCTTAGAGGCTGAATTTACCGATTGTTGTGCCAAATATAATTTATTTGCCCACTTTGGCTTTAAAGTCGCCAAGCAAGATTTTGACATCGTGGCTGGAAGGCATCTTTGGTCACATCGTCCTTCTCTTTCATCGGGGCGTAGGTGCAAATCAGCGATATGTTGAAGGATTTCGTTTTGATGCGGATTATGGCTAGACGTACATCCACCGGGGTGAATTACAGTACTCGGCGACGGACTCTTTCTCCCACCACGAATCCCTCACCACCCTTGCTCTCCTGTATACGGCCACTGTAATAAACTCCACAAGGACCTACTCGCCTCAGTCTTTGTCTCGTCCATCGTATTTCTTGAACGGCGGTGATGTCAGCTTTCACTCTAGCGAGGACATTACCAGCATGGCAGTGGCACCTTCCCAATTAAAGAACCGGACATTCCAGGTGTATGCCCTCAAATCGTAGTCCTTATTTCATTTGCCATGGTCGTCATCAAAAAAGGATTGAGAGCACCCGAGGTTTGTTGTTCTTTTTCATTGAGTGCGTTTTTTAAGTGGCGGGCCCCAAACCCATCGCACAACCTTGTAGAGGGGAATCCTCTGCCTTTCACTTTTGCTCGCCTTCAAATTGGTCAAAGACCGGAAGTCGTGAGCTGCTTGAGCTGTATGTAAAAGAATCTTTTCTGTCCACTCGCTAGTGAATGGCGATCAAAGAACTTTCCTCACGTGGATGAATTTCTACACATGACTCCATCCTCCCCTTTTAAGACTTCCCCTTCTGAAATTGTTAGAATCATAAAAGAACTTAATACAAAAAAGTCGCCAGGACAGGATAATATTACCACAAAAATGCTAATTGAGTCAAATATTGCTGTAGGGGTGCTCTGCTCAGGGCAACTTTTATCTTCGAATACTATCTAATTTCATGAAAAAGACACAGAATATCTTGATAGATAAACCTGGGACGACGTCTCTTCCACGAAAATAATATACTTGTAATACCAACGCACCAATTCGGGTTTCGTAAAAAACATAGCACGATAGAGCAAGTAAATAGAATTACTAAGAATATCATTTGAGCACAGAGTGGCTCAGGCATTTGATAAGGTGTGGCATGAAGGCCTGTTATATAAGACTAAAACCATCCTGTCTTTAGATATGTATAAAACATTGGAGTCTTATTTAAGATTCTAATGAACGCTAGATAAGGGCAGGTGTACCACAGGGCAGTGTTTTAAGTCCAATTTTGTACAATATATATACAACAGATCTTCCAACATCTAATAATGTATTGACATCAATTATTGTAGAGCAGTAACAAATGCAAAATAATAGCATCAAGAATATTAGCGGAGCACTTAAGTTCTGTCGAAGAATGGGTAGCCAATTATAAATGTGAATGAACAAAAGTGTAAGCATGTTCCATTTTCGCTAAGTCCAAGAATGTGTGGTCTGGCGTTATCCTGATGGAACACTACTCCCTTCCTGTTGGCCTATTCTGGACGCTTCTGGTCGATCACCTGCTTCAAGCGCTCCAGTTGTCCGCAGTAGATGGTAGAATTAAGCCTCTAACCATGTGGGAGCAGCTCATAGTGCATGATTCCCTTCCGATCCCACCAAACACACAGCAAAACCTTACTGGCTGTCAATCCCGGTTGCCACCGTTTGGAACGATTCGCTGGCCTCCGACCACGACCGTTTTCACTTGATATTGTTGTATGTGATCTGTTTATCATCATCAGTCATCATACGCTTCAGCAGCATATTGCAGACGTTGATTCGATCCAGAACGTTTTTTTGCGTCAAATCATGCGGCACCCAACCATCAAGCTTTTTTGTATATCCAGCCTTCTGCTGATGGTGTAAAATGGTTTGGCAACTAACTCCTTCTGGGCGATGTCACAAGATGCCACTTGCCGGTCTAACCCAATATTTTCCATGATTTGATCGGTATTCGTCGGCTGGCTTATCCATTGTGTCGTTTTCACCCGCTCTGAATCGACGAAACCATTCCTCCGCAGTTCGAAGTGATAGAGTACCATCTCCAAAACACCATTAATCTCACGGAACGTTTTTCTAGCGGATTTTCCTTTATCGCATTAAAGCTTTAAAATAGCGCGAATTTCAGCGTTAGTGAACTCCATGTTTACACGTCTATAACTGTTGGACGCAATATCCAAACTAATCATGCATAGCGTCATTTTGTAGGTTATGCCAAAACCTTTCCAAAGATTTATAGGGTTGCCAGGTACGAGCTTTGTAACGCTTTATACATAGCGGAAGGCAGATATTTGACAACGTAATATAATTTCAAATCATTTCGATATTAAAATATGGAGTAATTATACTTTGTGTTAATTTTCCTAAGGTATCTTAAAGATTGACCAATATTTACTGTACATAGGCATCCGTAACTTAGACAAATTTATTTTAGGGCTTCATTGAACAAAAACAAATTAAATTTGGGAAAATTGAAAAAAAGTTACAGCTGTTCAAAAATTATTGAAAATAATAAAGAAATTCGCTTTATTTCGAAATTTTTGTATAAATAAGGGAAGAAAGCTACCAATGAAATTTTTAAAGTTTACGGAGACGATGCAGTATCAGTTCGTGTAGGACAACAATGGTTCGCTCGTTCTTGAAATTCAACATCAAACGGTTTTGAATCGTTTAAAAAAGCTGGCTTCAGAATACCTTAATAAAGTTAAGTTAGCTTCTAGCGATGCGTGGGAAAATTACTTGTTGCAGTTTTTCGCCGAGAAACCAAAAAAGTTTTACACTGATGTAATTATGTCTCTAGCGGAAAAATGGCAAAAAGTGGTCGATTAGTTATATAGGGGATAGGTCAAGTTTTCGATAAAATTTATCCATTTTAGGCACAAAGATACACTGTTATAAGTGAAATACGCTACCGTATTTTTTTTTTTAAATAACTCACATATTGGCTGATATATGCGGTACAAAGTCAGCCGGAAGTTCGAAAATCTTTATATAAGGTATATGGGGACTAAGGGAAGTATAGGTCCGAAGTAGGGATATCTCTGAATTCCCATTATACACCCTGTAAAGAAAGTATAAGTATTTATGAATAAAATGAAATTAATCATCCAAATTTATTTTATCGCCTTAAAAGTAACAATCATTTGAAGCGCACCACATGTGCAAACTCTTTTTCCAATCGTCAAAACATTTTCCGGGATCCTCTCGCGTTTCGACGTCTTCAATTGAGTAAAAGCGCACTCCCCGAAGTGGATATTTCAGTGTGGAGAAAGGTAAAAGTCACACGGGGTCATATCAGGTGAATACGGTGTTCGCTCAATGATATTTGTTGAGTGCTTGGTCAAAATTTAACAAAAATTCATACGAGTACGTTGATTTAAATTTTAAAATTCGACAAAAACTACTGGCGTCGACTGACATAAACGGTTGCTGTAAATACACTGGTCGACTGATTGCGCTAATTTTTGGCATCATAATTAAGAACATTTGTACCAACCAAGAAAATATTACCTATCTTTCATATAAGCGGGAGATGAGATGGGGAAACGAAGAATTCTCTATACTTTCTTGGCAAGGTGTATATTTCACATATCGCCCCTATTTTCGATCAAAAGTCATCTATAGGTTCAGGGGTGAAAATATTCGTTACCTAGGGTATAAATCAGTTTTTGTTGGATTTGAACAATTTTTGGTCATAAGGTGGCATACACTAGAAGTATTTTTTGCTTCTTGATTTGCGCACTATTCGTGAAATTTTTCATTAACTTAATAATGTCTGATTTGTGTAATGTAAAGTGAAAAAGTTGTGCGCTGGGTTTGGGACCCGCCACGTAAAAAACGTTTGTGTAATCGGTGTACAAATGAGCTTCGAACAAAGAGCCAATATTAAATTTTTAAAATTGGTACAATTTTACGTTTCAATTGATGAAACACGTTCAAGGTGATGATTGCGTATCGCGTAGCAGAGTGCACGTGTGGTTTCAACGTTTTCAAAGTGGTCGTGAGGACATAAATGACGATCAAAATGTGGGTCAATCAAAATCTGTGATTACCGGAAATTCTTTCGAAACTGTGAAATGGGATTAAAAATCTTCAAAACATCGATTTATCGTATTTTGACTGAACATTTGGGCTTACGAAAGGTTTGTTCCGCACAAATTGACTGACAACCAAAAATTTGTCTCATCAATCGACGCTTGTGACCGATTATTTGACCAAAAATCACATTTAACCATTAACCACTCACCCTATATAGCACCATGCGACTTTTTCCTTTTCGGAAAAATGCATTTGCCCATGAAAGGAATGAAAGGAAAGCTTTATGCAGACGTAGAGGTCATTCAAAATGCTGGCACCGGCATACTGGCGGCCATACCAGCCAACGAACTAAAACACTCGTTCGATATGCTTTTGGACCGTGCAAAAAGCTATATTGAAGCAGAAGGAGACTATTTTGAATAAAATAAATTGATTTTTCCGAGAAACCATTTGTTCTGTGTTTTTTAAGTCCTCTTTACTTTGGAACGCACCTTGTATATACAATGTATCTCGGCCACAAAATATGAGAAGATTGACCTTTGGCCCTGACGAGTTATAATGACTGGTGTAATAACCTTACTCCTTTCTATTTCATTGTATTAATTAAGAACTGTACCCTTGATTCTTGAAGCTCATTTCATAGTTTCCAGCAGTAATGTGTACTCCTTCTTTACTGGCGTAGACACCGGGTCGGGCTAATAACAGCGCGCCAGTCGTTTTTTCATCCGCTACGTAGCGCCAATTGACAACAACCTGACCTAGCCAGCGTAGCCGCTGTCTTTTAATTCGCTGAACTATGTCAATGTCGTCGTATATCTCGTACATCTCATCGTTCAATCGAATGCGATATTCGCCGGGGCCAATGCGCAAAGGACCATAAATCTTTAGCAGAACCTTTCTCTCGAAAACTCGTAACGTCGACTCATCGGTTGTTGTCATCGTCCAAGCCTCTGCACCATATAGCAGGACGGGAATTATGAGCGACTTATAGAGTTTGGCATTTGTTCGTCGAGAGAGAACTTTACTTTTAATACTGGTTCCTAAATAGACGAAATTATCTACAACATCAATGTTATGACTGTCAACAGTGACGTGAGAGCTAAGTCGCGAGTGCGACGACTGTTTGTTTGATGACAGGAGATATTTCGTCTTGCCCTCGTTCACTGCCAGACCCATTTGTGTTGCTTTCTTGTCCAGCCTGGAGAAAGCAGAACTAACGGCGCGGGTGTTGAGGCCGATGATATCAATATCATCGGCATACGCCAGCAGCTGTACACTCTTATAAAAGATTGTACCTGTTCGATTAAGTTCTGTAGCTCGAAATATTTTCTCCAGGAGCAGATTGAAGAAGGAGCACGATAGGGAGTCGCCTTGTCTGAAGCCTCGTTTGGTATCGATCGGCTCCAAGGGGTCCTTCCCGATTCTGACGGAGCTTTTGGTGTTACTCAACGTCAGTTTACACAGCCGTATTAGTTTTGCGGGGGTACCAAATTCAGACATCGCGGCATAAAGGCAGCTCCTTTTCGTGCTGTCGAAAGCAGTTTTGAAATCGACGAATCTTTTCCAAAATTTGACGCGTGGTGAATATCTGGTCGGTTGTTGATTTTCCTGGTCTAAAGCCACAATAATAAGGTCCAATCAGTTCGTTGACGGTGGGATTTAATCTTTCACACAATACGCTCGATAGAACCTTTTACGCGATAATAAGGAGGCTTATCCCACGGTAGTTGACGTAGATTGTGGGGTCTCTTTTTTATGGATTGAGCATAGCAAACTAAAATTCCAATCGTTGGGTATGCTTTTAGTAGGAAAAACATATACAATGACACACACCTCATAATTAATAATAGTACCATCGAAAGAGTCAAAAATTTCAAGTACCTTGGTTGTCAGATAAATGAACGTTGGGATTGTTCAAAAGAAATAAAATGTCGAATCGAAATTGCGCGAACAACTTTTCTCAACTACAAACACATATTATGTAGCCATGACCTCAACATCACAACCAAGACACGTTTTCTAAAATGCTATGTTTGGTCAGTGCTTCTCTATGCGATGGAAACGTGGACTCTACAAATCACAGATATGAACAAGCTAGAGTCCTTCGAGCTATGGCTTATTAGAAGAATTCTAAAAATTCCATGGACAGATAGAGTTACAAACAATGAAGTGTTGAGAAGAGTGAACCGCAATAAAGAGTTGTTAAGGACTATAAAACAAAGAAAAGCAGCCTTCCTAGGACATATTATGAGGCACTCTAAGTATGAGCTTCTACAAATAATTATCCACGGACAAATTGAAGGAAAGCGGGGTATTGGCCGTAAACAACTTTCGTGGCTTCGAAACATTCGACAATGGACAGGAATCTAGAACGTGGGCAACCTTATAGATGTGGCGAGAGATAGAGAGAAATATGCTGCGATAAATCAAAATCTATGATTTTTTTTTTATTTTTATTGTTTTTTTTTATACAATAGATATGTTTAACATGTGGACATTATATTATTATTAAGTTTATTAATATTGTACATACATATTATTATATTATATTACCGTATTATTAAATGTTATATGATCACAAATATTCGAATACGAATTGGCAAATAAAGAAGAAGGGCATGCTTTCGTCCAACCATATTTTATAAAGAAGCTGATGTATGCTCCTCATCAACTCTTCGCCGCCGTGTTTGAATAGCTCGGCCGGCAATACATCGGCCGCCGCCGCTTTGTTGTTCTTCAGGCGGGTAATTACAAGTCGAACTTCTTAATGGTCTGGCAATGGAACGTCCGCTCGGGTTCGCCTCCTCCTGGTGTTGTACGTTCACTGCCATTCAGCAAGCTGGAGAAGTGTTCCCTCCATGATTTAAGTACGCTCTGGGCATCGGTGACTAGATCACCTTTGGGGGTTCTACAAGAGTATGCTCCGGTCTTGTAACCTTCTGTAAGCCGCCGCATTTTTTCATAGAATTTTCGATCATTTTCCCTGTCGGCCAGCTTATCAAACTCTACATATTCACGCATTTCGGCCACTTTCTTTTTCTTTCTGCAAATGCGTCTCACTTCCCTCTTCAACTATGTGTACTATTAATTCTAAATAATAATAAACAAAAACAAACAAGATCAAAATAATAATAAACAAAAACAAAAAAGATCAAAGACCTACATAAAACCAATTATAATGTAAAACAATAATCTAGTATTTCAGTATAGATCCAAAATTTTATAATATTTTTGTAATGTATATTGCTTATCTCCTGGAACTTGATGGTTTTGTACTCTAGAACGAATATCTATTTAAAAATCTATCTATGAGCATTTATAAGACATTTTGTATCACTCTGAATTCATTTGTCTTCAAAATCTATAGTTATACTTTCATTCCATTTTGAATTGAATTAAAAACCGGTGTCTTCGGAAAATTGAAAATCAGAATAATGTGCTACTGTGGGAAAAATGTAGTAAGACTTTTCAATTCAAATTTCAAGCGAAAACTTATTTAAACGAACATTCGAGGTGTCGTGCACTCCGAATTCCTTTCGATTCTTATGCTAAGTTTAGGGGGACTCAGGGAAGTATTGACCTTATTCATTCCATTTCCGACAGACAAAGCAACTATTGGCAGGAAAGATACCTGTCAGAATTTCATTGGTACATCTTATATATTAAACGATATTTTCGGTGAAAAGCCAATTTCAGATACTGGGGTCCGCATATTCGGTACCAAGGGGCTTGAACTGTTTTTATTTCTTGGATTGGCTATTATTAAACATAAGGAAAACTTGAAAGGAACTATTTGTGCAAAATTGTATCCCGTTATATTAATTACTTCTTGATTTGTGTACTGGAAAAAGAAAGAGTCCAATAGATTTTAAAATTGTGTTATATGGGAAGTAGGCGTGGTTGTAGTTCGATTTCGTCCACTTTCGCACTGGGAAATAGAAATCGGAGAATAATTTCACATACTAAATTTAAGCGAAATCGAAATTTGCACCGAAAAGTGGACGGTGTCAAGCCCATCATCCAATGTTCACACCGGCTCCCATAAAGCCCCCTCATACCATCTCTATGGTTAAATTGACTGTCTGTGACATATTTAGTTATTGATTTATTGCGATTTTAGCAGTTTGAACAGGGAAGTGAGCAGTCGTTAGGAGTTCTTTTAGCATTTGCGCTAAGTGAATTTGGTTGTTATAGCTTGAAAAGTAGTTAGGTCGTCAAACATCTCCTTTCCGCCTTTTTGTCTTTTGAATTTCATGGCTATGTATAAAGCGCTAGAGAGCTCGTGTCTTATACTACAAAACGACACTACGCATGATTAGTTTTGATATTGCATTCAAAATTCATAGACGTGTAAGCATGGAGTTCACTAACGTCGAAATTCTCGTTTTTTTAAAGATTTCCTTCGTTAAAGGCAAATCCACTAGAGAAACGTTCCGTGACATTAATGGTTAATTGGGGGATGATACTCTATCACTTCGAACTGCGGAGGGATGGTTTCATCGATTCAGACCGGGTGAAAAAGACACCATAGATAAGCTAGCCGGCGGAAGACCTGTGACGACGAAAACCGATCAAATCGTGGAAAAAATCGGGTTTGACCGGCATGTGGCATCTCGTGACATCGCCCATTGATGGGAGTTAGTCACCAAACCATTTTAAGCAATCAGCAAAAGGCTAGATGCATAAAAACGCTTGATGTTTGGGTGCCGCATAATTTGACGCAAAAAAACCTTCTAGACCGAATCAACGCCTGCCATATGCTGCTGAAACGGGATGAACTCAACCCATTTTTGAAGCGGATGACTGGAGATGATAAAAGGATCCCATACGACAATATCAAACGAAAACGGTCGAGGGGATAGGAAGGGAATCATCCACTATGAGCTGCTCACATATGGCGACACGCTTAATTCTACCATCTACTGCGAACAAACGGGCCGCTGAAGCAGGCGATCGACCATAAGCGTCCAGAATTGGCCAACAGGAAGGGTGTAGTGTTCCAACAGGACAACGCCAGACCACACACTTCGTTGATCACTCGTCAGAAGCTACGTGAGCTCAGATGGGAGGTTTTATCGCATCCACTATATAGCCCGGACATAGCGCCAAGTGATTACCACCTGTACCTGTCCGAGGCGAACGCCCTTGTTGGTGTAAAGTTGAACTCAAAAGAGTCTTGTGAAAAGTGGCTGTCCCAGTCCTTCGCAAATAAGGAAAGGGGCTTCTACGAGCAGGATATTATGAAGTTGCCGTATAGATGGAAACATATTATAGATTAAGACGGCGCATATTTGAATTACAAGGTGCGCTCCAAAGTAAACAGGACTTTTTCAATATAGCGTCCCCTGGTGGCGCCATCTATACATATGTCGACTGGTGCATTAGAGTATGCTATCGATTGTCCAGTAAGATTTGTATGACACTTCATCTATTGGAAGTCAAGTTATTTAATTTTAAGTGTCAGTGTGTTTATGTTATCGGTGCGAAAATGAGCTTCGAACAAAGAGCCAACATTAAATTTTGTTTCAAAATTGGTAAAACTTTTAGCTTTTTCAATTATTGAAACAAGTTCATAGTGATGATTGCCTATCGCGTAGCAGAGTGCACGAGGGGTTTCAACGTTTTCAAAGTGGTCGTGAGGACATACATATATGACGATCAAAATGTGGGCCAATCAAATTCCGTGATTACCGGAAATTCTTTCGAAGCTGTGAAATGCGATTAAACATCTCCAAAACATCGATTTATCGTTTTTTGACCGAACATTTGGACTTGCGAAAGGTTTGTTCCGCACAAATTGACTGACAGCCAAAAATTTGTCTCATCAATCGACGCTTGTGACCGATTATTTGACCAAAAATCACATTTAACCATTAACCACTCACCCTATATAGCACCATGCGACTTTTTCCTTTTCGGAAAAATGCATTTGCCCATGAATGGAAAGCTTTATGCAGACGTAGAGGTCATTCAAAATGCTTGCACCGGCATACTGGCGGTCATACCGTCCAAGAAGCTAAAACACTTGTTCGATATGCTATATTAAAGCAGAAGGAGACTATGTTGAATAAAATAAATTTATATTGCGGAAGAAACGATTTGCACAGTTTCCGATCACTGTAACACTTTTTATAAAGCATTGAATAAAGAGCAAAAAAGCGGAAAGGAGATATTTGCCAACCTAACTAATAATATTAGGTGCGATTCCCCTTTCAAAAACTAATATCAGTATATTTTTCCATTTTTCTAAAAGCCGCGAAGAATCTTACTTCACCGTGTGGTGACAAAAAATTCGGTGGCAGTTGCTGTCTACTAGAATATATGATGGAATTGTTAGTCTATATAGGCATATTAATCGTAATATATGTATGTATATACATATGCTTGTTTCCTTATTCTTTTCTTCTCTTCCTTTAGGGCCGAATCGCTTCTAAAATTACAATATGTTTGTGGTCCGCTATTGTCTATGCCATTGTTTGCAAACTATCAATATATAAATATCTTAATTTATACTGAAAAAGTGGTTTTAAAAACTCTTTCGCAAGAGAGGAACTTTGAGTAATCCATCTAAGGATTTTATTATTTCATTAGAGTCATTTCATTCCGAGTCATTTATGTTAATTTACTTTAGTTTTCTATTAAATTATTTTATGAGATTATACATTTTGCTTTTATTCTTTTAGATTGGGAGTTTATTATTTTAGACAACTTATTTGTTATTAAATTATTATAAATATATAAAAATATCAAATTACGAAAACTCAAAAATGTTTAAGAATTTGAAAATAATAGTATGGTTTTATAAATTTTGCATTCGGTTCTTGAAAAATTTAAGCGAACCCTTTATAATCTATATAAAATACTCGTTTCGCATTTAGCAGCTTTCATCCAACGTAATAAGCATCAGCCAATCCTTTTTTTTATTTACATTTTACGTTTGCAATTTGGCAAAGCCGTTTAACCAAATAGTTTACCAGCACACTTGTGCCTTTGTAAAGCCACTTGCTTGCATGTATATATGCATATACATATATTCGTAACAATAGGCGGATTCTCTTGCTCTTGCAAGATTGCAGATCTCAAAAACTTTATACCGAAATATACACGGGCACGAGAGCATCCATTGCAGAATCTACTGATATATGAATGGCTGATTCGGTCAATTTATTGTAAAAGACTATTGTGCATTCATTCTTCACAAAAAAACTGTAACAAATCTTTATATATAAATTATAAAATCTATTTAAAATTTACCTTCCTCAACAATTGACGTCAAAATATGTAAGTATTTAAGTAAAATGACAGCTAGCACAGGGTTGCAATTAGGTAGAAAGGTAGTTCGGCTACAAATGTTCTAGTTCCTTTACGATTAAAGTTGTACGTATGAATGTGAGTGAGATTTTGCCTTCAAGTTCACAGCAAGACATTGTACATCATTTACTCGAATGGCTGCACAAACTCATGAGAAAATCCTAATTTTTATTTATTTACAATACATGTGCAGTTTTGTGATTTAACTGTTTCTTATCATTCATTCAAAGAGCAAAAAATCGGAAGGGAGATATTTGACAACCTTATATACATTATATAAATACTACATTATTAGAAAAACAAAAGTCACCACAATGAGCTTAGAATTTATTTAAAAGCAGTTACCAAATTCCAGTGTTGGTACGATAATTTGTTTGTCTAGTTTGTCTAAATAGAGAACTTATAAATTCCTATCATGTTCGTGTTCGAAAAATCATTACTTATTTATAAAAAAAGGCACCCATATAAATTAAATATGCATTCTACTTTATGGATCGATTTTGTCAAATATTAGCAGGTAAGACCATTTTGTTGTGGTACGAAGTCGAATATTGCATACTTTATTAATACAATTGGTACTCTACTATATATTAATTGCCTATTATCATTCATAACGCATGTACATATATTGAAATACTTAACTATTAGATAGCCGGCACTAAAATATATGTTCATCAAATTCTTTATGAAATTATAGTTTATTCACCCTCTTGGTTATTGAACAAGTAGTTGAAATACTTCTGTGCATTTTACTTTAAATGTGTTAGACACACAAATTCATTGAGTTTTTTTTTACATTTTAAATGAAACAAAATATAAAATTAAAAAAAAAAAACACAATTTCAAATAAATTGCGTAACTATTGTGATTCAAAGTCAACACTTTATTTGTATTTTTATTGGTAATTATGCTTTTCGACTGCGTTATAGAAAATTTAATTTTTGTTGTCGACTTGGGACTTATTATTTTGTGGTATTATTTAACAAAACATTAACTTGAATAGTTTTTGTTCGAACTACTTCTGCATTTATTTAAGAGTTGCCTATGCCTTAACCTGAGAAACAATGTTTTCATGTTCAAGTAGCGCACTAATTGATAACCCTAATCTAAAATACTTAATGGTTTATAAACATATCATATATGCGTAAATACTTATCGGAATACTTAATGTGCAAAAGTTCAAAAGAACTGAATATAAAACATTTTGCTTTAGTTTGTTCTTAGAGTTCGTGCTGTTATATTATCGATTATGAACAATCAAAGAATGAAAACTCCAAACCTTCTTCTCTCAGAAATAAAATTAAAGAAACGGAAAAATTACGATAATAAATATTCAAATTCTTCATTGAATGGTACGTTAACGGATTATTCGTTCCATTCTACAGAGAACGAAACCATAGAACGATATGATCAAGTAAGTAAATTTATAAGTACATGTACTCATATGTAAATTAGGGTGGGTCGATTCCGGACTTTTTTCGACTCGGGATTTTTGATAGTGCGGCAAAGTGGCCTTGGTACTTCCTGATTCCAATGTAACTTTTTATTTTGAGATCGGATTGCATTTTTAACCCCAACTCCGGCCTTGAAATTTCGGAAATTCGCCTAAAATCGTGAAATTTTCTACCTAGTGCTTGAAATACGCATCTCATGGCAAAATGTATAAAACAAAAGTTATTTGTCACGTCATTTGCTACCGAAATGGTATATGTGATCATGGCCGTAGGATAACCGTTCCGAAGATACAAGCAAAAAAGCGGCGCGCCACACCGCAAGGTGAAAATTGCTGCAGCTCTCAGCTAACCTGTATTGGTCACCCAAAACCTATCGCGTGGAGGTGGCTGCTCTTCGGGTTCCTCCCAAGCCCAACCCAACCACCCAATCATATGACAAGCTTGTTTTAGTCTGAATCTGTGTCAAATTTATTGATAAAATCAGATTTTGTACTAAACTTTGGTGAAGGTGAAAATCGGCTTGCGGCCACACTTCTTGACGTTGATTTCGCCGAGTGCTATCACTCACATTCATTCATCTACGCTAAAGGACACGTTCGGATAGATCTCCACACAAATATTTTTGCATCGAGTTCCTTCACTCTTGTCGGTGATTTCGCCGAGTTCTATCACTTACATTCATTTCCCTGCGCCATATGACACGTTCGCACTGGCCTCCACATAAATATTTTTTCATCGAGTTCCTTTACTCTTGTCGTTGAGTTCGCCGAGTGCTATCACTTATATTCTCTCAACAGAACATAGAACTCAAAATGTCTGCATCTAGATTTCAATTTAGACAGAAATGTCCTGTGTTTGGCATATATCCGTACAATCTCTCTGAGTCCCAGTTACCTACTTACCAGGATGTTCTTTTGTGTTGTCAGTTTGAAAGATTTCGTATAGGGCAACTCCGAGGCGACAACTATAAACCTAGGAGTAAAGAGGTTACAGAAATAGTTGCAAAAAAGTCATCTATTCCGATAGTTTCACACACCAGAGTTGTACAAATGCTCAGCACATACCATAAGAAATTTCTGACTCTTAAACAACTGTTTTTAAGGGACCCAATAGGTCTAAAAGAGACGACTTTGTCTCTTCTGCCGGAAAATTATTTGACATCGCTGCTTGTAAATGCATTTATTTTTCTTCTTGCACTTATCCAAAGGAAAGGAAAGTTCCTATCAATGAACAACCATTTCTCTTGGACCAGAGAACCAGAAGAATTGGCCGCATAGGAAGTGTTGATCTACCTGAAACAAAAAAGATTACCAAGAAAAATGAACGTAAAGAAAAGCTTTCAAAACGTTATTCAACATCAACACTTACCAGAAAAGTATCAGCTAGAACACGTGACCATTCAGATCAGCCAGACTCTCATACAGACGACAACAATGTAGGTGCGTCGCACATGAATTCTTCCAAAAACGATGCTGATGATGAATTTTCTCTTCCATCTTCTAAAACCAAACAAAACACACTAGTATTAGAACACACCGCTTTAGCTGCCCAAAGATTTGGAGTAAGTGATAGAGCAGCGGCCTTGATTGTTTCATCTGCTTTTCTGGATGCCAAAAAAGCAGGTTTGATAACAGAGGATCAGGCTAGCTTTGTCACTGACAAATGCAAGATTAGTCGGGCAAAAAAAAGTGTTGGAGTTAAGCTCCAAAATAAAGAAAGTATTGGCTCTGTATATGGGATGTATTTTGACGGCCGCAAAGACAATACACTTACACAAGTCAGCGAAGGTGAAAAGTACTACCGCGGCACTGTCAAAGAGGAACATATTTCTCTTATAGCGGAACCTGGTTGTCATTAATTTGGCCACGTCACCTCTCCTTCCGGGTCGACTGAGGATGAGACACAAGCTATATGGCAACATTTACAAGACAATTCAGTTGACGTGGAACATCTAGAAGTTGTCGGTGCTGGTGGCACTAACACGAACACAGGTTGGAAAAGTGGAATCATTCGGAAACTAGAAAAAATAATAGGTTGTTTGTCTTCTGCATTTCAACGAACTTCCATTTCGTGCTCTTTTCGAATACATAGATGGTGTCTCAAAGAGTCCAAATACATTCTCTGGCGACATAGGTAAACTGCGCCCTGATTGTGGGAAGTTGCCTGTTATCAAATTTGAAAGTTTTCCATCCTGCTAATTAACTTCTGAAGTTATTAATCCGACCCAACTTAGCACAGACCAAGCTTATCTCTATAAAATATCAGAAGCTGTTATTTCCGGTCAATGTTCCTCAGATTTAGCGTCGATGCATCCAGGTAACATGTGCAAATTTCGCTGGCTCACTTGTGCAAATAGAATTCTGCGATTATACATTTCTACTGACAAACCAACAAAGGAAATAAAGATTTTGGTCAAGTACATACTTACAGTTTACTCATCTTTGTGGTTCTCAATAAGATTCAACAGTTCAATCAAAGATGGCTCGCGCCATCTCTATGCTGCAATTCAAAGGTCGAGATACTTACCTGCTAAACTTTGCAAGGTTGTCGATTCATCCATTCAACAGAATGCTTCCAGAAAACATTCTCCTTAGTATGATCACTGACGAACGGATAGAAGTCAGAAAGTTGGCCCTTGACCGTCTTCTGGCAGCCAGAGATGCAGAGTCTGACACTGTAAATGTAAGGGTTAGATGTAATAAAGTGCCAAAGCTGAATTTCAAAGCTAATAATTATTACGATGTGATTAATTGGAAGACTATTACCTTAGCTGTTCCACCAGTTCTTTGTTCAGTTTCTAATGAAGAACTGATAAAAGGGCTGTCGGGAGACACTGCAGAGGTATGGGAATTTAGTGAATTTTCCTCTCACACCGTGGCAATCGAGAGAACCATCAAACTGGTCCCCCAATCTCGTGATCGTTTTATGCGCTCTACACTGAAATCTAGGCAATAAGTGCCAAAGTTTAGTACAAAATCTGATTTTATCAATAAATTTGACACAGATTCAGACTAAAACAAGCTTGGCATATGGTTGGTTGGTTGGGTTGGGCTTGGGAGGAACCCGAAGAGCAGCCACCTCCCCGCGGAAGGTTCTGGGTGATCAATACAGGTTAGCTGAGAGCTGCAACAATTTTCACCTTGCGCTGTGGCGCGCCGCTTTTTCGCTCGTATCTCGGGAACGGTTCGTCCTACAGCCATGATCACATATACCATTTCGGTAGCAAAGACGTGACAAATAACTTTTGTGTTATACATTTTGCCATGAGATGCGTATTTCAGGCGCTAGGTAGACAATTTCACGATTTTAGACGAATTTCCGAAATTTCAAGGCCGGAGTTGGGGTTGAAGATGCAATCCGATCTCAAAACAAAAAGTTACATTGGAATCAGGAAGTACTAAGGGAACCTTTCTGCACTATTAGAAATTCCGAATCGAAAAAAGTCCGGAATCGACCCACCCTAATGTACATGCATATATTTCGCATACTATAAGTTTTCTTAACTTATGAGATTAGATCGATTATTATTTTAACTTTAATATAATATTCATATAAAAATATCGTGTCATGTTGTTAGTGCACTGTTCCGAAACGGCTTTAAGTTTTTTATGTTTTTAAAAAATTTTTATTTTTCATCAAAAATATTTATTACCACAAATTTTTACTCGTATATCACAAATCTAATTTTAAAGGCGATGTTATTATTTTTACTTTTCACCACAGGCGCTTAATAAGGTTGTAAAACGGCAATGACTAATTATTGTCGTATTCAAATCATTGAAAACAAAAAGTGCAATTGTTAAAATCTGTGTATATTTACTATATATGTATATAAAAACTCTAAACTTAAAATTATTTTTCTCTTAGTGGTTTAGTACTAACCATTTATTTATTGATTAGTAATTTCCACCAAGCAAACGGTACGCAGGATGGAAAATAATGCGGCCTTCTGTTTCTTACCGTATACTTTCTCCTACTTCCTAATTAGTTTTCTAAAATTGTTATTACTTTTGCGTATATCATTGCAGTTACGTTTTATTTTCTCAGTGCAGAAAAATTCTCAATTAAAACAATGATATTGACAATGATAACAAACAAGGAAGGACAAGCTCGAGTACAATGGAACTTTTTGTACTCTTGCAACTTACGGGAATCCTCTTCTTCTTAATTGGCGTAGACACCGCTTACGCGATTATAGCCGAGTTAACAACCGCGCGCCAGTCGTTTCTTCTTTTCGCTACGTGGCGCCAATTGGATATTCCAAGCGAAGCCAGGTCCTTCTCCACTTGGTCCTTCCAACGGAGTGGAGGTCTTCCTCTTCCTTTGCTTCCCCCGGCGGGTACTGCGTCGAATACTTTCAGAGCTGGAGTGTTTTCGTCCATCTGGACAACATGACCTAGCCAGCGTAGCCGCTGTCTTTTAATTCGCTTAACTATGTCAATGTCGTCGTATATCTCGTACAGCTCTACGTTCCATCGAATGCGATATTCGCCGTGGTCAACGTGCAAAGGACCATAAATCTTTCGCAGAATTTTTCTCTCGAAAACTCGCAACGTCGACTCGTTGTTGACATCGTTCAAGCCTCTGCGCCATATAGCAGGACGGGAATTATAAGTGACTTATAGAGTTTGGTTTTTGTCTGTCGAGAGAGGACTTTGCTTCTCAATTGCCTACTCAGTCCGAACTAGCACCTGTTGGCAAGAGTTATACTGCGTTGGATTTCTAGGCTGACATTGTTGGTGGTGTTTACGCTGGTTCCACGATAGACGAAATTATCTACAACGTCAAAGTTATGACTGTCAACAGTGACGTGAGTGCCAAGCCGCGAGTGCGACGACTGTTTGTTTGATGACAGGAGATATTTCGTCTTGCCCTCGTTCACTACCAGACCCATTCGTTTGCAATTTGGCAAAGCCGTTTAACCAAAGAGTTTGAAAATCCTATACCGAAATACACAAGGGCACGAGAGCATCCATTGCAGAATCTATTGATATATGAACGGCTGATTCGGTCAATTTATTGTAAAAGACTATTGTGCATTCATTCTTCACAAAAAAACTGTTACAAATCTTTATATATAAATTATAAAATCTATTTAAAATTTACCTTCCTCAACAATGGACGTCAAAATATGTAAGTATTTAAGTAAAATGACAGCTAGCCCAGGGTTGCAATTAGGTAGAAAGGTAGTTCGGCTACAAATGTTCTAGTTCCTTTACGATTAAAGTTGTACGTATGAATGTGAGTGAGATTTTGCCTTAAAGTTCACAGCAAGAGATTGTACATGTGCAGTTTTGTGATTTAACTGATTCTTATCATTCATTCAAAGAGCAAAAAATCGGAAGGGAGATATTTGACAACCTTATATACATTATATAAATACTACATTATTAGAAAAACAAAAGTCACCACAATGAGCTTAGAATTTATTTAAAAGCAGTTACCAAATTCCAGTGTTGGTACGATAATTTGTTTGTCTAGTTTGTCTAAATAGAGAACTTATAAATTCCTATCATGTTCGTGTTCGAAAAATCATTACTTATTTATAAAAAAAGGCACCCATATAAATTAAATATGCATTCTACTTTATGGATCGATTTTGTCAAATATTAGCAGGTAAGACCATTTTGTTGTGGTACGAAGTCGAATATTGCATACTTTATTAATACAATTGGTACTCTACTATATATTAATTGCCTATTATCATTCATAACGCATGTACATATATTGAAATACTTAACTATTAGATAGCCGGCACTAAAATATATGTTCATCAAATTCTTTATGAAATTATAGTTTATTCACCCTCTTGGTTATTGAACAAGTAGTTGAAATACTTCTGTGCATTTTACTTTAAATGTGTTAGACACACAAATTCATTGAGTTTTTTTTTACATTTTAAATGAAACAAAATATAAAATTAAAAAAAAAAAACACAATTTCAAATAAATTGCGTAACTATTGTGATTCAAAGTCAACACTTTATTTGTATTTTTATTGGTAATTATGCTTTTCGACTGCGTTATAGAAAATTTAATTTTTGTTGTCGACTTGGGACTTATTATTTTGTGGTATTATTTAACAAAACATTAACTTGAATAGTTTTTGTTCGAACTACTTCTGCATTTATTTAAGAGTTGCCTATGCCTTAACCTGAGAAACAATGTTTTCATGTTCAAGTAGCGCACTAATTGATAACCCTAATCTAAAATACTTAATGGTTTATAAACATATCATATATGCGTAAATACTTATCGGAATACTTAATGTGCAAAAGTTCAAAAGAACTGAATATAAAACATTTTGCTTTAGTTTGTTCTTAGAGTTCGTGCTGTTATATTATCGATTATGAACAATCAAAGAATGAATACTCCAAACCTTCTTCTCTCAGAAATAAAATTAAAGAAACGGAAAAATTACGATAATAAATATTCAAATTCTTCATTGAATGGTACGTTAACGGATTATTCGTTCCATTCTACAGAGAACGAAACCATAGAACGATATGATCAAGTAAGTAAATTTATAAGTACATGTACTCATATGTAAATTAGGGTGGGTCGATTCCGGACTTTTTTCGACTCGGGATTTTTGATAGTGCGGCAAAGTGGCCTTGGTACTTCCTGATTCCAATGTAACTTTTTATTTTGAGATCGGATTGCATTTTTAACCCCAACTCCGGCCTTGAAATTTCGGAAATTCGCCTAAAATCGTGAAATTTTCTACCTAGTGCTTGAAATACGCATCTCATGGCAAAATGTATAAAACAAAAGTTATTTGTCACGTCATTTGCTACCGAAATGGTATATGTGATCATGGCCGTAGGATAACCGTTCCGAAGATACAAGCAAAAAAGCGGCGCGCCACACCGCAAGGTGAAAATTGCTGCAGCTCTCAGCTAACCTGTATTGGTCACCCAAAACCTATCGCGTGGAGGTGGCTGCTCTTCGGGTTCCTCCCAAGCCCAACCCAACCAACCAATCATATGACAAGCTTGTTTTAGTCTGAATCTGTGTCAAATTTATTGATAAAATCAGATTTTGTACTAAACTTTGGTGAAGGTGAAAATCGGCTTGCGGCCACACTTCTTGACGTTGATTTCGCCGAGTGCTATCACTCACATTCATTCATCTACGCTAAAGGACACGTTCGGATAGATCTCCACACAAATATTTTTTCATCGAGTTCCTTCACTCTTGTCGGTGATTTCGCCGAGTTCTATCACTTACATTCATTTCCCTGCGCCATATGACACGTTCGCACTGGCCTCCACATAAATATTTTTTCATCGAGTTCCTTTACTCTTGTCGTTGAGTTCGCCGAGTGCTATCACTTATATTCTCTCAACAGAACATAGAACTCAAAATGTCTGCATCTAGATTTCAATTTAGACAGAAATGTCCTGTGTTTGGCATATATCCGTACAATCTCTCTGAGTCCCAGTTACCTACTTACCAGGATGTTCTTTTGTGTTGTCAGTTTGAAAGATTTCGTATAGGGCAACTCCGAGGCGACAACTATAAACCTAGGAGTAAAGAGGTTACAGAAATAGTTGCAAAAAAGTCATCTATTCCGATAGTTTCACACACCAGAGTTGTACAAATGCTCAGCACATACCATAAGAAATTTCTGACTC
The DNA here is from genome assembly GCA_027475135.1 of Bactrocera correcta. NCBI lineage: Eukaryota > Metazoa > Arthropoda > Insecta > Diptera > Tephritidae > Bactrocera > Bactrocera correcta. The sequence goes on from CM050322.1 coordinate 20,818,510, forward strand.
TTAAACAACTGTTTTTAAGGGACCCAATAGGTCTAAAAGAGACGACTTTGTCTCTTCTGCCGGAAAATTATTTGACATCGCTGCTTGTAAATGCATTTATTTTTCTTCTTGCACTTATCCAAAGGAAAGGAAAGTTCCTATCAATGAACAACCATTTCTCTTGGACCAGAGAACCAGAAGAATTGGCCGCATTGGAAGTGTTGATCTACCTGAAACAAAAAAGATTACAAAGAAAAATGAACGTAAAGAAAAGCTTTCAAAACGTTATTCAACATCAACACTTACCAGAAAAGTATCAGCTAGAACACGTGACCATTCAGATCAGCCAGACTCTCATACAGACGACAACAATGTAGGTGCGTCGCACATGAATTCTTCCAAAAACGATGCTGATGATGAATTTTCTCTTCCATCTTCTAAAACCAAACAAAACACACTAGTATTAGAACACACCGCTTTAGCTGCCCAAAGATTTGGAGTAAGTGATAGAGCAGCGGCCTTGATTGTTTCATCTGCTTTTCTGGATGCCAAAAAAGCAGGTTTGATAACAGAGGATCAGGCTAGCTTTGTCACTGACAAATGCAAGATTAGTCGGGCAAAAAAAAGTGTTGGAGTTAAGCTCCAAAATAAAGAAAGTATTGGCTCTGTATATGGGATGTATTTTGACGGCCGCAAAGACAATACACTTACACAAGTCAGCGAAGGTGAAAAGTACTACCGCGGCACTGTCAAAGAGGAACATATTTCTCTTATAGCGGAACCTGGTTGTCATTAATTTGGCCACGTCACCTCTCCTTCCGGGTCAACTGAGGATGAGACACAAGCTATATGGCAACATTTACAAGACAATTCAGTTGACGTGGAACATCTAGAAGTTGTCGGTGCTGGTGGCACTAACACGAACACAGGTTGGAAAAGTGGAATCATTCGGAAACTAGAAAAAATAATAGGTTGTTTGTCTTCTACATTTCAACGAACTTCCATTTCGTGCTCTTTTCGAATACATAGATGGTGTCTCAAAGAGTCCAAATACATTCTCTGGCGACATAGGTAAACTGCGCCCTGATTGTGGGAAGTTGCCTGTTATCAAATTTGAAAGTTTTCCATCCTGCTAATTAACTTCTGAAGTTATTAATCCGACCCAACTTAGCACAGACCAAGCTTATCTCTATAAAATATCAGAAGCTGTTATTTCCGGTCAATGTTCCTCAGATTTAGCGTCCATGCATCCAGGTAACATGTGCAAATTTCGCTGGCTCACTTGTGCAAATAGAATTCTGCGATTATACATTTCTACTGACAAACCAACAAAGGAAATAAAGATTTTGGTCAAGTACATACTTACAGTTTACTCATCTTTGTGGTTCTCAATAAGATTCAACAGTTCAATCAAAGATGGCTCGCGCCATCTCTATGCTGCAATTCAAAGGTCGAGATACTTACCTGCTAAACTTTGCAAGGTTGTCGATTCATCCATTCAACAGAATGCTTCCAGAAAACATTCTCCTTAGTATGATCACTGACGAACGGATAGAAGTCAGAAAGTTGGCCCTTGACCGTCTTCTGGCAGCCAGAGATGCAGAGTCTGACACTGTAAATGTAAGGGTTAGATGTAATAAAGTGCCAAAGCTGAATTTCAAAGCTAATAATTATTACGATGTGATTAATTGGAAGACTATTACCTTAGCTGTTCCACCAGTTCTTTGTTCAGTTTCTAATGAAGAACTGATAAAAGGGCTGTCGGGAGACACTGCAGAGGTATGGGAATTTAGTGAATTTTCCTCTCACACCGTGGCAATCGAGAGAACCATCAAACTGGTCCCCCAATCTCGTGATCGTTTTATGCGCTCTACACTGAAATCTAGGCAATAAGTGCCAAAGTTTAGTACAAAATCTGATTTTATCAATAAATTTGACACAGATTCAGACTAAAACAAGCTTGGCATATGGTTGGTTGGTTGGGTTGGGCTTGGGAGGAACCCGAAGAGCAGCCACCTCCCCGCGGAAGGTTCTGGGTGATCAATACAGGTTAGCTGAGAGCTGCAACAATTTTCACCTTGCGCTGTGGCGCGCCGCTTTTTCGCTCGTATCTCGGGAACGGTTCGTCCTACAGCCATGATCACATATACCATTTCGGTAGCAAAGACGTGACAAATAACTTTTGTGTTATACATTTTGCCATGAGATGCGTATTTCAGGCGCTAGGTAGACAATTTCACGATTTTAGACGAATTTCCGAAATTTCAAGGCCGGAGTTGGGGTTGAAGATGCAATCCGATCTCAAAACAAAAAGTTACATTGGAATCAGGAAGTACTAAGGGAACCTTTCTGCACTATTAGAAATTCCGAATCGAAAAAAGTCCGGAATCGACCCACCCTAATGTACATGCATATATTTCGCATACTATAAGTTTTCTTAACTTATGAGATTAGATCGATTATTATTTTAACTTTAATATAATATTCATATAAAAATATCGTGTCATGTTGTTAGTGCACTGTTCCGAAACGGCTTTAAGTTTTTTATGTTTTTAAAAAATTTTTATTTTTCATCAAAAATATTTATTACCACAAATTTTTACTCGTATATCACAAATCTAATTTTAAAGGCGATGTTATTATTTTTACTTTTCACCACAGGCGCTTAATAAGGTTGTAAAACGGCAATGACTAATTATTGTCGTATTCAAATCATTGAAAACAAAAAGTGCAATTGTTAAAATCTGTGTATATTTACTATATATGTATATAAAAACTCTAAACTTAAAATTATTTTTCTCTTAGTGGTTTAGTACTAACCATTTATTTATTGATTAGTAATTTCCACCAAGCAAACGGTACGCAGGATGGAAAATAATGCGGCCTTCTGTTTCTTACCGTATACTTTCTCCTACTTCCTAATTAGTTTCCTAAAATTGTTATTACTTTTGCGTATATCATTGCAGTTACGTTTTATTTTCTCAGTGCAGAAAAATTCTCAATTAAAACAATGATATTGACAATGATAACAAACAAGGAAGGACAAGCTCGAGTACAATGGAACTTTTTGTACTCTTGCAACTTACGGGAATCCTCTTCTTCTTAATTGGCGTAGACACCGCTTACGCGATTATAGCCGAGTTAACAACCGCGCGCCAGTCGTTTCTTCTTTTCGCTACGTGGCGCCAATTGGATATTCCAAGCGAAGCCAGGTCCTTCTCCACTTGGTCCTTCCAACGGAGTGGAGGTCTTCCTCTTCCTTTGCTTCCCCCGGCGGGTACTGCGTCGAATACTTTCAGAGCTGGAGTGTTTTCGTCCATCTGGACAACATGACCTAGCCAGCGTAGCCGCTGTCTTTTAATTCGCTTAACTATGTCAATGTCGTCGTATATCTCGTACAGCTCTACGTTCCATCGAATGCGATATTCGCCGTGGTCAACGTGTAAAGGACCATAAATCTTTCGCAGAATTTTTCTCTCGAAAACTCGCAACGTCGACTCGTTGTTGACATCGTTCAAGCCTCTGCGCCATATAGCAGGACGGGAATTATAAGTGACCTAGAGTTTGGTTTTTGTCTGTCGAGAGAGGACTTTGCTTCTCAATTGCCTACTCAGTCCGAACTAGCACCTGTTGGCAAGAGTTATACTGCGTTGGATTTCTAGGCTGACATTGTTGGTGGTGTTTACGCTGGTTCCACGATAGACGAAATTATCTACAACGTCAAAGTTATGACTGTCAACAGTGACGTGAGTGCCAAGCCGCGAGTGCGACGACTGTTTGTTTGATGACAGGAGATATTTCGTCTTGCCCTCGTTCACTACCAGACCCATTCGTTTGCAATTTGGCAAAGCCGTTTAACCAAAGAGTTTGAAAATCCTATACCGAAATACACAAGGGCACGAGAGCATCCATTGCAGAATCTATTGATATATGAACGGCTGATTCGGTCAATTTATTGTAAAAGACTATTGTGCATTCATTCTTCACAAAAAAACTGTTACAAATCTTTATATATAAATTATAAAATCTATTTAAAATTTACCTTCCTGAACAATGGACGTCAAAATATGTAAGTATTTAAGTAAAATGACAGCTAGCCCAGGGTTGCAATTAGGTAGAAAGGTAGTTCGGCTACAAATGTTCTAGTTCCTTTACGATTAAAGTTGTACGTATGAATGTGAGTGAGATTTTGCCTTAAAGTTCACAGCAAGAGATTGTACATGTGCAGTTTTGTGATTTAACTGATTCTTATCATTCATTCAAAGAGCAAAAAATCGGAAGGGAGATATTTGACAACCTTATATACATTATATAAATACTACATTATTAGAAAAACAAAAGTCACCACAATGAGCTTAGAATTTATTTAAAAGCAGTTACCAAATTCCAGTGTTGGTACGATAATTTGTTTGTCTAGTTTGTCTAAATAGAGAACTTATAAATTCCTATCATGTTCGTGTTCGAAAAATCATTACTTATTTATAAAAAAAGGCACCCATATAAATTAAATATGCATTCTACTTTATGGATCGATTTTGTCAAATATTAGCAGGTAAGACCATTTTGTTGTGGTACGAAGTCGAATATTGCATACTTTATTAATTTCAATTGGTACTCTACTATATATTAATTGCCTATTATCATTCATAACGCATGTACATATATTGAAATACTTAACTATTAGATAGCCGGCACTAAAATATATGTTCATCAAATTCTTTATGAAATTATAGTTTATTCACCCTCTTGGTTATTGAACAAGTAGTTGAAATACTTCTGTGCATTTTACTTTAAATGTGTTAGACACACAAATTCATTGAGTTTTTTTTTACATTTTAAATGAAACAAAATATAAAATTAAAAAAAAAACACAATTTCAAATAAATTGCGTAACTATTGTGATTCAAAGTCAACACTTTATTTGTATTTTTATTGGTAATTATGCTTTTCGACTGCGTTATAGAAAATTTAATTTTTGTTGTCGACTTGGGACTTATTATTTTGTGGTATTATTTAACAAAACATTAACTTGAATAGTTTTTGTTCGAACTACTTCTGCATTTATTTAAGAGTTGCCTATGCCTTAACCTGAGAAACAATGTTTTCATGTTCAAGTAGCGCACTAATTGATAACCCTAATCTAAAATACTTAATGGTTTATAAACATATCATATATGCGTAAATACTTATCGGAATACTTAATGTGCAAAAGTTCAAAAGAACTGAATATAAAACATTTTGCTTTAGTTTGTTCTTAGAGTTCGTGCTGTTATATTATCGATTATGAACAATCAAAGAATGAATACTCCAAACCTTCTTCTCTCAGAAATAAAATTAAAGAAACGGAAAAATTACGATAATAAATATTCAAATTCTTCATTGAATGGTACGTTAACGGATTATTCGTTCCATTCTACAGAGAACGAAACCATAGAACGATATGATCAAGTAAGTAAATTTATAAGTACATGTACTCATATGTAAATTAGGGTGGGTCGATTCCGGACTTTTTTCGACTCGGGATTTTTGATAGTGCGGCAAAGTGGCCTTGGTACTTCCTGATTCCAATGTAACTTTTTATTTTGAGATCGGATTGCATTTTTAACCCCAACTCCGGCCTTGAAATTTCGGAAATTCGCCTAAAATCGTGAAATTTTCTACCTAGTGCTTGAAATACGCATCTCATGGCAAAATGTATAAAACAAAAGTTATTTGTCACGTCATTTGCTACCGAAATGGTATATGTGATCATGGCCGTAGGATAACCGTTCCGAAGATACAAGCAAAAAAGCGGCGCGCCACACCGCAAGGTGAAAATTGCTGCAGCTCTCAGCTAACCTGTATTGATCACCCAAAACCTTCCCCGTGGAGGTGGCTGCTCTTCGGGTTCCTCCCAAGCCCAACCCAACCAACCAATCATATGACAAGCTTGTTTTAGTCTGAATCTGTGTCAAATTTATTGATAAAATCAGATTTTGTACTAAACTTTGGTGAAGGTGAAAATCGGCTTGCGGCCACACTTCTTGACGTTGATTTCGCCGAGTGCTATCACTCACATTCATTCATCTACGCTAAAGGACACGTTCGGATAGATCTCCACACAAATATTTTTTCATCGAGTTCCTTCACTCTTGTCGGTGATTTCGCCGAGTTCTATCACTTACATTCATTTCCCTGCGCCATATGACACGTTCGCACTGGCCTCCACATAAATATTTTTTCATCGAGTTCCTTTACTCTTGTCGTTGAGTTCGCCGAGTGCTATCACTTATATTCTCTCAACAGAACATAGAACTCAAAATGTCTGCATCTAGATTTCAATTTAGACAGAAATGTCCTGTGTTTGGCATATATCCGTACAATCTCTCTGAGTCCCAGTTACCTACTTACCAGGATGTTCTTTTGTGTTGTCAGTTTGAAAGATTTCGTATAGGGCAACTCCGAGGCGACAACTATAAACCTAGGAGTAAAGAGGTTACAGAAATAGTTGCAAAAAAGTCATCTATTCCGATAGTTTCACACACCAGAGTTGTACAAATGCTCAGCACATACCATAAGAAATTTCTGACTCTTAAACAACTGTTTTTAAGGGACCCAATAGGTCTAAAAGAGACGACTTTGTCTCTTCTGCCGGAAAATTATTTGACATCGCTGCTTGTAAATGCATTTATTTTTCTTCTTGCACTTATCCAAAGGAAAGGAAAGTTCCTATCAATGAACAACCATTTCTCTTGGACCAGAGAACCAGAAGAATTGGCCGCATAGGAAGTGTTGATCTACCTGAAACAAAAAAGATTACAAAGAAAAATGAACGTAAAGAAAAGCTTTCAAAACGTTATTCAACATCAACACTTACCAGAAAAGTATCAGCTAGAACACGTGACCATTCAGATCAGCCAGACTCTCATACAGACGACAACAATGTAGGTGCGTCGCACATGAATTCTTCCAAAAACGATGCTGATGATGAATTTTCTCTTCCATCTTCTAAAACCAAACAAAACACACTAGTATTAGAACACACCGCTTTAGCTGCCCAAAGATTTGGAGTAAGTGATAGAGCAGCGGCCTTGATTGTTTCATCTGCTTTTCTGGATGCCAAAAAAGCAGGTTTGATAACAGAGGATCAGGCTAGCTTTGTCACTGACAAATGCAAGATTAGTCGGGCAAAAAAAAGTGTTGGAGTTAAGCTCCAAAATAAAGAAAGTATTGGCTCTGTATATGGGATGTATTTTGACGGCCGCAAAGACAATACACTTACACAAGTCAGCGAAGGTGAAAAGTACTACCGCGGCACTGTCAAAGAGGAACATATTTCTCTTATAGCGGAACCTGGTTGTCATTAATTTGGCCACGTCACCTCTCCTTCCGGGTCAACTGAGGATGAGACACAAGCTATATGGCAACATTTACAAGACAATTCAGTTGACGTGGAACATCTAGAAGTTGTCGGTGCTGGTGGCACTAACACGAACACAGGTTGGAAAAGTGGAATCATTCGGAAACTAGAAAAAATAATAGGTTGTTTGTCTTCTACATTTCAACGAACTTCCATTTCGTGCTCTTTTCGAATACATAGATGGTGTCTCAAAGAGTCCAAATACATTCTCTGGCGACATAGGTAAACTGCGCCCTGATTGTGGGAAGTTGCCTGTTATCAAATTTGAAAGTTTTCCATCCTGCTAATTAACTTCTGAAGTTATTAATCCGACCCAACTTAGCACAGACCAAGCTTATCTCTATAAAATATCAGAAGCTGTTATTTCCGGTCAATGTTCCTCAGATTTAGCGTCCATGCATCCAGGTAACATGTGCAAATTTCGCTGGCTCACTTGTGCAAATAGAATTCTGCGATTATACATTTCTACTGACAAACCAACAAAGGAAATAAAGATTTTGGTCAAGTACATACTTACAGTTTACTCATCTTTGTGGTTCTCAATAAGATTCAACAGTTCAATCAAAGATGGCTCGCGCCATCTCTATGCTGCAATTCAAAGGTCGAGATACTTACCTGCTAAACTTTGCAAGGTTGTCGATTCATCCATTCAACAGAATGCTTCCAGAAAACATTCTCCTTAGTATGATCACTGACGAACGGATAGAAGTCAGAAAGTTGGCCCTTGACCGTCTTCTGGCAGCCAGAGATGCAGAGTCTGACACTGTAAATGTAAGGGTTAGATGTAATAAAGTGCCAAAGCTGAATTTCAAAGCTAATAATTATTACGATGTGATTAATTGGAAGACTATTACCTTAGCTGTTCCACCAGTTCTTTGTTCAGTTTCTAATGAAGAACTGATAAAAGGGCTGTCGGGAGACACTGCAGAGGTATGGGAATTTAGTGAATTTTCCTCTCACACCGTGGCAATCGAGAGAACCATCAAACTGGTCCCCCAATCTCGTGATCGTTTTATGCGCTCTACACTGAAATCTAGGCAATAAGTGCCAAAGTTTAGTACAAAATCTGATTTTATCAATAAATTTGACACAGATTCAGACTAAAACAAGCTTGGCATATGGTTGGTTGGTTGGGTTGGGCTTGGGAGGAACCCGAAGAGCAGCCACCTCCCCGCGGAAGGTTCTGGGTGATCAATACAGGTTAGCTGAGAGCTGCAACAATTTTCACCTTGCGCTGTGGCGCGCCGCTTTTTCGCTCGTATCTCGGGAACGGTTCGTCCTACAGCCATGATCACATATACCATTTCGGTAGCAAAGACGTGACAAATAACTTTTGTGTTATACATTTTGCCATGAGATGCGTATTTCAGGCGCTAGGTAGACAATTTCACGATTTTAGACGAATTTCCGAAATTTCAAGGCCGGAGTTGGGGTTGAAGATGCAATCCGATCTCAAAACAAAAAGTTACATTGGAATCAGGAAGTACTAAGGGAACCTTTCTGCACTATTAGAAATTCCGAATCGAAAAAAGTCCGGAATCGACCCACCCTAATGTACATGCATATATTTCGCATACTATAAGTTTTCTTAACTTATGAGATTAGATCGATTATTATTTTAACTTTAATATAATATTCATATAAAAATATCGTGTCATGTTGTTAGTGCACTGTTCCGAAACGGCTTTAAGTTTTTTATGTTTTTAAAAAATTTTTATTTTTCATCAAAAATATTTATTACCACAAATTTTTACTCGTATATCACAAATCTAATTTTAAAGGCGATGTTATTATTTTTACTTTTCACCACAGGCGCTTAATAAGGTTGTAAAACGGCAATGACTAATTATTGTCGTATTCAAATCATTGAAAACAAAAAGTGCAATTGTTAAAATCTGTGTATATTTACTATATATGTATATAAAAACTCTAAACTTAAAATTATTTTTCTCTTAGTGGTTTAGTACTAACCATTTATTTATTGATTAGTAATTTCCACCAAGCAAACGGTACGCAGGATGGAAAATAATGCGGCCTTCTGTTTCTTACCGTATACTTTCTCCTACTTCCTAATTAGTTTCCTAAAATTGTTATTACTTTTGCGTATATCATTGCAGTTACGTTTTATTTTCTCAGTGCAGAAAAATTCTCAATTAAAACAATGATATTGACAATGATAACAAACAAGGAAGGACAAGCTCGAGTACAATGGAACTTTTTGTACTCTTGCAACTTACGGGAATCCTCTTCTTCTTAATTGGCGTAGACACCGCTTACGCGATTATAGCCGAGTTAACAACCGCGCGCCAGTCGTTTCTTCTTTTCGCTACGTGGCGCCAATTGGATATTCCAAGCGAAGCCAGGTCCTTCTCCACTTGGTCCTTCCAACGGAGTGGAGGTCTTCCTCTTCCTTTGCTTCCCCCGGCGGGTACTGCGTCGAATACTTTCAGAGCTGGAGTGTTTTCGTCCATCTGGACAACATGACCTAGCCAGCGTAGCCGCTGTCTTTTAATTCGCTTAACTATGTCAATGTCGTCGTATATCTCGTACAGCTCTACGTTCCATCGAATGCGATATTCGCCGTGGTCAACGTGTAAAGGACCATAAATCTTTCGCAGAATTTTTCTCTCGAAAACTCGCAACGTCGACTCGTTGTTGACATCGTTCAAGCCTCTGCGCCATATAGCAGGACGGGAATTATAAGTGACCTAGAGTTTGGTTTTTGTCTGTCGAGAGAGGACTTTGCTTCTCAATTGCCTACTCAGTCCGAACTAGCACCTGTTGGCAAGAGTTATACTGCGTTGGATTTCTAGGCTGACATTGTTGGTGGTGTTTACGCTGGTTCCACGATAGACGAAATTATCTACAACGTCAAAGTTATGACTGTCAACAGTGACGTGAGTGCCAAGCCGCGAGTGCGACGACTGTTTGTTTGATGACAGGAGATATTTCGTCTTGCCCTCGTTCACTACCAGACCCATTCGTTTGCAATTTGGCAAAGCCGTTTAACCAAAGAGTTTGAAAATCCTATACCGAAATACACAAGGGCACGAGAGCATCCATTGCAGAATCTACTGATATATGAACGGCTGATTCGGTCAATTTATTGTAAAAGACTATTGTGCATTCATTCTTCACAAAAAAACTGTTACAAATCTTTATATATAAATTATAAAATCTATTTAAAATTTACCTTCCTGAACAATGGACGTCAAAATATGTAAGTATTTAAGTAAAATGACAGCTAGCCCAGGGTTGCAATTAGGTAGAAAGGTAGTTCGGCTACAAATGTTCTAGTTCCTTTACGATTAAAGTTGTACGTATGAATGTGAGTGAGATTTTGCCTTAAAGTTCACAGCAAGAGATTGTACATGTGCAGTTTTGTGATTTAACTGATTCTTATCATTCATTCAAAGAGCAAAAAATCGGAAGGGAGATATTTGACAACCTTATATACATTATATAAATACTACATTATTAGAAAAACAAAAGTCACCACAATGAGCTTAGAATTTATTTAAAAGCAGTTACCAAATTCCAGTGTTGGTACGATAATTTGTTTGTCTAGTTTGTCTAAATAGAGAACTTATAAATTCCTATCATGTTCGTGTTCGAAAAATCATTACTTATTTATAAAAAAAGGCACCCATATAAATTAAATATGCATTCTACTTTATGGATCGATTTTGTCAAATATTAGCAGGTAAGACCATTTTGTTGTGGTACGAAGTCGAATATTGCATACTTTATTATTACAATTGGTACTCTACTATATATTAATTGCCTATTATCATTCATAACGCATGTACATATATTGAAATACTTAACTATTAGATAGCCGGCACTAAAATATATGTTCATCAAATTCTTTATGAAATTATAGTTTATTCACCCTCTTGGTTATTGAACAAGTAGTTGAAATACTTCTGTGCATTTTACTTTAAATGTGTTAGACACACAAATTCATTGAGTTTTTTTTTACATTTTAAATGAAACAAAATATAAAATTAAAAAAAAAACACAATTTCAAATAAATTGCGTAACTATTGTGATTCAAAGTCAACACTTTATTTGTATTTTTATTGGTAATTATGCTTTTCGACTGCGTTATAGAAAATTTAATTTTTGTTGTCGACTTGGGACTTATTATTTTGTGGTATTATTTAACAAAACATTAACTTGAATAGTTTTTGTTCGAACTACTTCTGCATTTATTTAAGAGTTGCCTATGCCTTAACCTGAGAAACAATGTTTTCATGTTCAAGTAGCGCACTAATTGATAACCCTAATCTAAAATACTTAATGGTTTATAAACATATCATATATGCGTAAATACTTATCGGAATACTTAATGTGCAAAAGTTCAAAAGAACTGAATATAAAACATTTTGCTTTAGTTTGTTCTTAGAGTTCGTGCTGTTATATTATCGATTATGAACAATCAAAGAATGAATACTCCAAACCTTCTTCTCTCAGAAATAAAATTAAAGAAACGGAAAAATTACGATAATAAATATTCAAATTCTTCATTGAATGGTACGTTAACGGATTATTCGTTCCATTCTACAGAGAACGAAACCATAGAACGATATGATCAAGTAAGTAAATTTATAAGTACATGTACTCATATGTAAATTAGGGTGGGTCGATTCCGGACTTTTTTCGACTCGGGATTTTTGATAGTGCGGCAAAGTGGCCTTGGTACTTCCTGATTCCAATGTAACTTTTTATTTTGAGATCGGATTGCATTTTTAACCCCAACTCCGGCCTTGAAATTTCGGAAATTCGCCTAAAATCGTGAAATTTTCTACCTAGTGCTTGAAATACGCATCTCATGGCAAAATGTATAAAACAAAAGTTATTTGTCACGTCATTTGCTACCGAAATGGTATATGTGATCATGGCCGTAGGATAACCGTTCCGAAGATACAAGCAAAAAAGCGGCGCGCCACACCGCAAGGTGAAAATTGCTGCAGCTCTCAGCTAACCTGTATTGATCACCCAGAACCTTCCGCGGGGAGGTGGCTGCTCTTCGGGTTCCTCCCAAGCCCAACCCAACCAACCAATCATATGACAAGCTTGTTTTAGTCTGAATCTGTGTCAAATTTATTGATAAAATCAGATTTTGTACTAAACTTTGGTGAAGGTGAAAATCGGCTTGCGGCCACACTTCTTGACGTTGATTTCGCCGAGTGCTATCACTCACATTCATTCATCTACGCTAAAGGACACGTTCGGATAGATCTCCACACAAATATTTTTTCATCGAGTTCCTTCACTCTTGTCGGTGATTTCGCCGAGTTCTATCACTTACATTCATTTCCCTGCGCCATATGACACGTTCGCACTGGCCTCCACATAAATATTTTTTCATCGAGTTCCTTTACTCTTGTCGTTGAGTTCGCCGAGTGCTATCACTTATATTCTCTCAACAGAACATAGAACTCAAAATGTCTGCATCTAGATTTCAATTTAGACAGAAATGTCCTGTGTTTGGCATATATCCGTACAATCTCTCTGAGTCCCAGTTACCTACTTACCAGGATGTTCTTTTGTGTTGTCAGTTTGAAAGATTTCGTATAGGGCAACTCCGAGGCGACAACTATAAACCTAGGAGTAAAGAGGTTACAGAAATAGTTGCAAAAAAGTCATCTATTCCGATAGTTTCACACACCAGAGTTGTACAAATGCTCAGCACATACCATAAGAAATTTCTGACTCTTAAACAACTGTTTTTAAGGGACCCAATAGGTCTAAAAGAGACGACTTTGTCTCTTCTGCCGGAAAATTATTTGACATCGCTGCTTGTAAATGCATTTATTTTTCTTCTTGCACTTATCCAAAGGAAAGGAAAGTTCCTATCAATGAACAACCATTTCTCTTGGACCAGAGAACCAGAAGAATTGGCCGCATAGGAAGTGTTGATCTACCTGAAACAAAAAAGATTACCAAGAAAAATGAACGTAAAGAAAAGCTTTCAAAACGTTATTCAACATCAACACTTACCAGAAAAGTATCAGCTAGAACACGTGACCATTCAGATCAGCCAGACTCTCATACAGACGACAACAATGTAGGTGCGTCGCACATGAATTCTTCCAAAAACGATGCTGATGATGAATTTTCTCTTCCATCTTCTAAAACCAAACAAAACACACTAGTATTAGAACACACCGCTTTAGCTGCCCAAAGATTTGGAGTAAGTGATAGAGCAGCGGCCTTGATTGTTTCATCTGCTTTTCTGGATGCCAAAAAAGCAGGTTTGATAACAGAGGATCAGGCTAGCTTTGTCACTCCAAAAAAGTGTTGGAGTTAAGCTCCAAAATAAAGAAAGTATTGGCTCTGTATATGGGATGTATTTTGACGGCCGCAAAGACAATACACTTACACAAGTCAGCGAAGGTGAAAAGTACTACCGCGGCACTGTCAAAGAGGAACATATTTCTCTTATAGCGGAACCTGGTTGTCATTAATTTGGCCACGTCACCTCTCCTTCCGGGTCGACTGAGGATGAGACACAAGCTATATGGCAACATTTACAAGACAATTCAGTTGACGTGGAACATCTAGAAGTTGTCGGTGCTGGTGGCACTAACACGAACACAGGTTGGAAAAGTGGAATCATTCGGAAACTAGAAAAAATAATAGGTTGTTTGTCTTCTGCATTTCAACGAACTTCCATTTCGTGCTCTTTTCGAATACATAGATGGTGTCTCAAAGAGTCCAAATACATTCTCTGGCGACATAGGTAAACTGCGCCCTGATTGTAGAAAGTTGCCTGTTATCAAATTTGAAAGTTTTCCATCCTGCTAATTAACTTCTGAAGTTATTAATCCGACCCAACTTAGCACAGACCAAGCTTATCTCTATAAAATATCAGAAGCTGTTATTTCCGGTCAATGTTCCTCAGATTTAGCGTCGATGCATCCAGGTAACATGTGCAAATTTCGCTGGCTCACTTGTGCAAATAGAATTCTGCGATTATACATTTCTACTGACAAACCAACAAAGGAAATAAAGATTTTGGTCAAGTACATACTTACAGTTTACTCATCTTTGTGGTTCTCAATAAGATTCAACAGTTCAATCAAAGATGGCTCGCGCCATCTCTATGCTGCAATTCAAAGGTCGAGATACTTACCTGCTAAACTTTGCAAGGTTGTCGATTCATCCATTCAACAGAATGCTTCCAGAAAACATTCTCCTTAGTATGATCACTGACGAACGGATAGAAGTCAGAAAGTTGGCCCTTCACCGTCTTCTGGCAGCCAGAGATGCAGAGTCTGACACTGTAAATGTAAGGGTTAGATGTAATAAAGTGCCAAAGCTGAATTTCAAAGCTAATAATTATTACGATGTGATTAATTGGAAGACTATTACCTTAGCTGTTCCACCAGTTCTTTGTTCAGTTTCTAATGAAGAACTCATAAAAGGGCTGTCGGGAGACACTGCAGAGGTATGGGAATTTAGTGAATTTTCCTCTCACACCGTGGCAGTCGAGAGAACCGTCAAACTGGTCCCCCAATCTCGTGATCGTTTTATGCGCTCTACACTGAAATCTAGGCAACAAGTGCCAAAGTTTAGTACAAAATCTGATTTTATCAATAAATTTGACACAGATTCAGACTAAAACAAGCTTGGCATATGGTTGGTTGGTTGGGTTGGGCTTGGGAGGAACCCGAAGAGCAGCCACCTCCCCGCGGAAGGTTCTGGGTGATCAATACAGGTTAGCTGAGAGCTGCAACAATTTTCACCTTGCGCTGTGGCGCGCCGCTTTTTCGCTCGTATCTCGGGAACGGTTCGTCCTACAGCCATGATCACATATACCATTTCGGTAGCAAAGACGTGACAAATAACTTTTGTGTTATACATTTTGCCATGAGATGCGTATTTCAGGCGCTAGGTAGACAATTTCACGATTTTAGACGAATTTCCGAAATTTCAAGGCCGGAGTTGGGGTTGAAGATGCAATCCGATCTCAAAACAAAAAGTTGCATTGGAATCAGGAAGTACTAAGGGAACCTTTCTGCACTATTAGAAATTCCGAATCGAAAAAAGTCCGGAATCGACCCACCCTAATGTACATGCATATATTTCGCATACTATAAGTTTTCTTAACTTATGAGATTAGATCGATTATTATTTTAACTTTAATATAATATTCATATAAAAATATCGTGTCATGTTGTTAGTGCACTGTTCCGAAACGGCTTTAAGTTTTTTTATGTTTTTAAAAAATTTTTATTTTTCATCAAAAATATTTATTACCACAAATTTTAACTCGTATATCACAAATCTAATTTTAAAGGCGATGTTAGTATTTTTACTTTTCACCACAGGCGCCTAATGAGGTTGTAAAAGGGCAATGACTAATTATTGTCGTATTCAAATCATTGAAAACAAAAAGTGCAATTGTTAAAATCTGTGTATATTTACTATATATGTATATAAAAACTCTAAACTTAAAATTATTTTTCTCTTAGTGGTTTAGTACTAACCATTTATTTATTGATTAGTAATTTCCACCAAGCAAACGGTACGCAGGATGGAAAATAATGCGGCCTTCTGTTTCTTACCGTATACTTTCTTCTACTTCCTAATTAGTTTTCTAAAATTGTTATTACTTTTGCGTATATCATTGCAGTTACCTTTTATTTTCTCAGTGCAGAAAAATTCTCAATTAAAACAATGACATTGACAATGATAACAAACAAGGAAGGACAAGCTCGAGTACAATGGAACATTTTGTACTCTTGCAACTTACGGGAATCCTCTTCTTCTTAATTGGCGTAGACACCGCTTACGCGATTATAGCCGAGTTAACAACCGCGCGCCAGTCGTTTCTTCTTTTCGCTATGTGGCGCCAATTGGATATTCCAAGCGAAGCCAGGTCCTTCTCCACTTGGTCCTTCCAACGGAGTGGAGGTCTTCCTCTTCCTCTGCTTCCCCCGGCGGGTACTGCGTCGAATACTTTCAGAGCTGGAGTGTTTTCGTCCATCCCAGCAACATGACCTAGCCAGCGTAGCCGCTGTCTTTTAATTCGCTTAACTATGTCAATGTCGTCGTATATCTCGTACAGCTCTTCGTTCCATCGAATGCGATATTCGCCGTGGCCAACGTGCAAGGGACCATAAATCTTTCGCAGAATTTTTCTCTCGAAAACTCGCAACGTCGACTCGTTGTTGACATCGTCCAAGCCTCTGCGCCATATAGCAGGACGGGAATTATAAGTGACTTATAGAGTTTGGTTTTTGTCTGTCGAGAGAGGACTTTGCTTCTCAATTGCCTACTCAGTCCAAAGTAGCACCTGTTGGCAAGAGTTATTCTGCGTTGGATTTCTAGGCTGACATTGTTGATGGTGTTTACGCTGGTTCCAAGATAGACGAAATTATCTACAACTTCAAAGTTATGACTGTCAACACATGATGACAGGAGATATTTCGTCTTGCCCTCGTTCACTACCAGACCCATTCGTTTTGCTTCCTTGTCCAGCCTGGAGAAGGCAGACTTGTGGGGACTCCTTTTTTATGGATTAGGCATAGCACGCTTAAATTCCAGTCGTTGGGCGTGCTTTCGTCCGACCATGTTTTACAAAGAAGCTGATGCATGCTCCTTATCAGTTCTTCGCCGCCGTTGTTGAATAGCTCGGCCGGCAATCCATCAGCCCCTGCCGCTTTGTTGTTCTTCAGGCGGGTAATTGCTTTTCGAACCTGAAAGTAAGGAGTTTGAAATGCCGCCCCTACAGTTCCCTTATACCGAGTTGTTGACGAGTGCTCTCAGAGAGCAGGAGTGCAAACCGAGTAGAAAATCGTTCTGCTGTCTGTTGTGATTGCATCCTTGTGTTTGTTGGCGTACGTTTTTTACTGCACAGAGGCGGGTGCGCATCTTGGCTGCAACAAGATAGTGGTCCGAGTCGATGTTAGGACCTCGGAGCGCACGCACATCTAAAACACTGGAGACGTGTCTTCGGTCTATCACAACATGATCGATCTGGTTGGTAGTTTTTCGATCCGGAGACAGCCAGGTAGCTTGATGAATCTTTTTATGCTGGAATCTAGTACTACAGATAACCATATTTCGGGCCCCGAAGTAGATCAGCCTCAACCCATTTGGGAATGTTTCCACGTGGAGGCTGAATTTACCGACCGTAGTGCCAGAGGTACCTTCTTTGCCTACCCTAACGTTGAAGTCGCCAAGCACGATTTTTACATCGTGGCGAGGTCGTCTCTCATAAGTGCGCTCCAAGCACTCATAAAAGACATCTTTGGTCACATCGTCCTTCTCTTCTATCGGGGCGTGGGCGCAAATCATCATCGATATGTTAAATAACCTCGCTTTGATGCGGATTGTGGCTAGACGTTCATTCTCCGGAGTGAATGATAGTACTCTGCGGCGGAGTTTCTCTCCCACCACGAATCCAACATCAAACTTGCAGTCCTTTATATGGCCACTGTAGTAAATGTCACAAGGACCTACTCGTCTCTGTCCTTGTCCCGTCCATCGCATTTCTTGAACGGCGGTGATGTCAGCCTTTATTTTCACGAGGACATCAACCAGCTGGGCAGCGGCACCTTCCCAATTAAGGGACCGGACATTCCAGGTGCATGCCCTCAATTCGTAGTCCTTATTTCGTTTGCCAAGGTCGTCATTAAAAGGGGGGTCTCTCATCCGAGGCTGTTGCTTATTTTTCATTGGGGGTGTTTTTTACGTGGCGGGTCACAAACCCAGCGTACAACCCTATGCAGGGGATGTTTCGCCTTCTCACTTTAGCTCGCCTTCAAACAGATGTTCTTAGACCGGAGTGAATGGCGATCAGAGGACTTTCCTCACTTGCGTGAACTTCTACACATGACTCCATCCTCCCGGGAATCCAAGTCATGGAAATACCTTAAGGTGTAATATATTAACCAGAGGATCATAATCCAAGCGATTTTATATATACTATATGTAACTCATACTTCTGTGTAGTATACTCACCAACGTAATCGGCATAAGGTTTGTTAGAAAAACGACAAACATTCTAGGTATGTAGTAAATGGGAGTTGGGGTAGTATCAAACCGATTTTATCTATTACCTAATATCATGCCACATACTAAGAAAATGTTCCCTGAGTATCATTGGGGTGCCTTACATACAACTACCAATCACATGGCTTAAAGTCAGTTGGATTTTCGAAAATTTTGATTTTAGTTATATGGGGGCTAGGTCAAGTTTTTGTCTAATTTTATCTATTTTATTCAAAAAGATTTACTGTTATGAGTAAAACAGTTTTGTAACTTTTATTGAGATAAATCCATTATTTGCCGATAATGCAAAGTTCGCAAATCTTTATATTAAGTATATGGGTGCTCATGGAATTATTGACTCGATTCAACCCCTCAAAGATAATTATTATGGAGAAAAGATTATCTCTTCCAACTATATGTATATACTGGTGTCCACATATTCGGTAGCTAGGGACTTTTATATATATATATTTGTTTGGATTTGGGCAGTTTTTAGTGACAAGGTGGCAAGGTGGTGTAAAATTTAATGTCCCTGGCGTATGCAGTAATAGGGAATCGCTATAACAAAGGATACTTGTAGGAAATACTTCTTTTTAAAGTAGGAATGACCCCACCTTTTAATAAAGTGTATGTATGTATTTCCTAAACCATTTAAGCTACAACAACCAAATTTGCTGAACGCAAATATTATAAGAAGTCCTACCAACATTGTGAAACTATGTATATGAAATCGGAAGGTAACGTCGTTCACTCCCCATATAACGATACCGTTAAAACTACTTAAAGCGCATTAAATGGGGAAATCAGACCACAATCACGCCTATTTCCCATACAACACAATTTTAAATTCCATTTGATCCTTTCACTTTCCAGTACATAGAGCAGGAAGTAATTGATATAACGGGATAAAACTTTGAAGTAATAATTGCTTTGAAATATGCCACCTTACGACCAAAAATTACCTAAATCCAATGATAACTGTTCGAATCCTTAGGTACCGAATATGTAGACCTCAGTACCTATAGTTGGCTTTGTATAATTGAAATTCAGACAAAAATTTTTCCTGATAATAGTATTTGTCTGTATCAAAAATGCATTGAATAGGGTCAATACTTCCATAAGCCTCCATGTAACTAATAAAAAGATTTTCCACATTCCAGTTGGCTTTGTGCAGGATATATCGACCAATATCTCAAGGAAAATTGCAGAATATGTTTTACTGATAACATTATTTCTTTGTGCCTAAAAAAGGTACATTGAGGCGAAAACTTGACCCACCCCCATATAACTGTTACCAGGATTTTTAAACATCCGGCTGACTTTGCTCCATATGATTAGTGATTGTATAAATTAAACCTCCAGTCCTTACGGCTGTTGTCTAGGAAATAAAAATTGTTTCGATTATTCCTTAAGTCCTTACGGCTGTTATCCAAGAAATAAAAAAAATGTTCTCCAGGATTATAATTCAATAATCTTTATTAACCAAACTGTTTCTCCACTTTAAACTTTAATATTTTTCAATTTAATTTTACTAAGCACATACCTCCTAAAGTCTAGCTCAAGACTAAAACTTAAAAATATGAGCCCTGTCTGATTCCCAAAGCTTTGGCACAATTTCGGCATTTCTGCTGTTACTGCACCTGATACTGCTGTTGTTGTTGTCGTTTAGACAACAGGTGAATCGCTGCTATCGCGCTGATGTTGGAGTAGCGAAGAATTTGCCAGTTGATGTGAAAATGCTGACGCGAACTATTCCCACGCTTACGGTCTGGTGTGGAGTAGCTCTAAGAACGCTACAGTGAGCAGACTAGCAGACTAATGTGTTAACTGTCCCCTTCTAAATAGAGGCCGTCCGCGGCCGCTTGCATGATCTTAGCTACCGCTTCCTTCCTGTCATTCGTGTCCTTTAGACGTTCACTCATCCTGCGTATCCAAAATACTAATGTTGCAGCTATAATGATAGCAACGGCCAGTATCACTGACATGGGGGTAGTGCGGTTATGGACCATTTCATGTAGTTTTCCAATGTGCCCAAGGTTCTTCAAATTAATTTTGCGCAAATAAGGTAGGCTCAAAATTTCCAAATGCAAGTCAACAAACTGTGTTGAGGTCGGTCGGAGCGTTGCCTTCACTTTTTCATTGAAAAAATTTGTACCATTTATGCAAACTTCTCCTTCGAACGTCACTAAATAAGTGTCGGATATTATAACCGATGTTGTTTCCTCTTCCTGAACTTCGACTGTTTGGTCGTTTATGATGATTAAGCCACTGTCCACCTCGATGATCGTATCAAGGTTATTGTAGGTAGTTTTTGCATGTCGCCTTATTATTATTGAATAGTTGCCTCACGCATGTAGAATCTGTTTATATTTTACAGAAACTTGCAGATAGCTCTGTCGTGCAGTTTTTAACTAGAATTTTTGCATTGCCGCAATCCGCAACAGGATCGGTCTCCAAAAAAATTATTTTGTCGTCGTGTGCCACCGGAAAAACCCTAACTACGCTGCATACTTTTTGTATTCTAGGAAACTTAATAATAAAATATAATATATCATCATTTTAAAAAAATTTTACTTTAGAATTACTTATAATATCGCTTATGCTTACACTTACACCCCTATTCTGTTCACTTGACAAATTCAACATATTTACAATTTGTCAAAATTTGAAATTTATCAAGCATTTCGTATTCTGTGTCTGAAATAAAATCTTTCTTCTTTATAAGTTGTTAAGATGTCAAATGCTCTTGACAGTGCTCGTTATGAATTAAATATCTGATTGTGCACCTTGTTGTGAAAATGGAAGATATTTTACTTTTGTTCTTGTTAAACGAAGATGAAAATTGTGAGAATTTGATCGTGCGCGGCATTTAAAATCCATTTTCTATGAGCGAGAATACCTTTGGGCAAAAAGTTTGAAAAAATTGATGAACTAGCCCCACACGATGATCAGAAAACGCCAATAACTTTAACTGTAATGGTTCCAGCAGCTTTGACCTTTTTTGAACACGGCTCATATCAGGAAATGTGTAGGTAACAACGTCAACTTGCCCATAAGTCAGTCGTTCCTTTCGAGAAGTTTATGGGCTGTAGCAAAACTTATTGTGAAGGTGAAGGGAGGAGAAATAAAGTTTCACAGTTCAAAAGAGGAAGACATTTTTATAAAAACGGGGCAAGTATTATTGTAATACAAATAATAATATACTAATTTAAGGCAATTTATTTGATATATGTTCCAGATTTTTTTAGAAAATTTGGATTAAAAAGCACCATAGGAGCAATTGACTGCATTCAAATTGCTGTCAATATAATTTGAATAGAAATCAGCTGTTTCTGTTTACATTATTTTGTTCACCACACGTGTGGGGAAAAGCTTGCGAATTGAAGCTTTTACTTTTATCAATATTAGCACAGAATACCAAAATATTTCGAGCTTGATAAATATTTGAGTTAATTTTCAATGTTTTGTTAATTTGTCAAGTGCACAGAATAGGGGTGTTAAAGTGTACTCAGTGAACAATATTTTAGAAATTTCAACTGCATCCAAAGTTATAGAATTTACAACATTTAATTTACCTAAAACTATGGAATAAATTATATTGTCCAAATCTGTTATAACTGCCGTATTTCTGGCCATTAGTAGTTCGAAAAGATGACCAGTGTCAATGTCGGTTTTTTTTGTATTAGAAATAATTTTGTTTACAGTCTCAGTCAATTTGTCGATCTGCTGTTGTATCTGAGTATTTATGAAAAATTGACGGTCACTGAATTTTATAGGTTCTTGTGTTTTAAATTTTAGTTCGTTAAAATCGTCGAAATCTGGAATTCCGGCTATGTATTTTAGCGCAGTGCCAAATAATTTTCACCGTGTCAATCAATCGATAAAATTGGTTAATGTCCGCCTGAAGAACTTTGGTCATATGTGATTGGGGAAAAACGTGAAATATGTTTTCTGTTTCCTGCTAGACGATGAGGTAATTCCTCAAATTCGTTCGATGCGTTAAGTAGTTATATGTAGTAGCTGTAGTTGGAAATTGTAAAATTAATAATTTTGCTGTGGAATCTCTGAGTACACAAAAGTAGTAAAAAAACTCTGTAAATGTGAAAAAAAAATAAAAAAATTATTACCTAAAACTGTGGATCCTAGATCCTTTTGAATAGTTTTTTCCGTAAAAACTTTTGTAAATTTATTGCCGATTCTTTTATTACGTCAACTTATTCCCTGGACGTAAACATTATCCCCTGGATTGAAAAACCTCGTAAGTTTACCGCTATTGTTAATTGCCAACTCATTTTTCTGGACTTTAATTAGTTTGCCTTTTATTTCGGTTTTAAGGTCCGAAGGCATGGAAAAATTCAGCTTGATAGGTTTCCATCCAGTTACTGAATGAATTGATCTATTATATTTTGTAGTAGCAAGAAGTATTAGTTCATTGGTATCATTTATAGCTTGTTCTAGCTTAGTGCATCTAGCGATTTCAGTTAAGGTGCTACGAAATCGCTCTATTTGCCCATTTGTTGTATTATATTATGGAAAAGAAGGGTTGTAAAAATTTCTGTTCCAAAATGATCCTTTAGAAGGGACCTTACTGTTTGTGAGTTCAGTGACTTTTCGTTATCAACCGTCAGATTCCCCGTATTTTCAAAAAAAATTAAAGATTTGTAATAAAGCTTCTTTTACATCAACAATTGCCTTTGATACAATTGGAATAACTATGTCGAGTTTTGAAAACTTATCTATGCAGGTTAAAAAATTATGTTTATCAGTAGAATAAATATCTATATGTAACATTTCCCCAGGACGGGAGGGTATCGGAGTCTTTCCTAACTTTGGTTGAGTCGGATGTCGTTCGTATTTGGTTTCTTTACAAGTTTTGCAGTTGACAGCAATTTCCTTTAATTTCTTCCGCATATTTGAAAAATAGTAGTCGGTCAATACCTGTTTAATGTTCTCTCGGACAGAGCGGTGTACGCTACCATGTTCCATGGCCAGTATTTAATTTTTATCGTCTTCGTTAAAAATATCATTAACTAGTCTCCTTGTGTAACGAAACTTCATTGACGGAAATTTCCTTACAATCTCGTCCTGAATTTTGGCCAAAATAGGCAGACTGCAATGAGTAGCGTTAACTACATCAGGATTAACACATTCACCAATCAATTCTAGTAGATCGTGAAGATTTTTAAATGTAATTTGATGCCTTATCCTTGACTTGAAAATAATTTTTGTTTTCTTGGTTGTGACATTTCCTTCTTCCAGAATTATCTGATTTCGAAATGCATTAAGAGGGTTTTCCACTTTTGGAATAACTTATGTTAGAGATTCTTCACTATGCATAGTAACAGGTGAGGATTCCTGCTCTATTGCATTAATGTGTTGTCGTGACAATGCATCGGCAACATGATTATCCTTACCGGGTTTATAATGAAATTGAGGTGAAAACTCTTCCACAAATGCTCGAGCGTTTCATTTTCGTGTTTGGATTCTTATCAGAGACAGCGAAGGTCAAGGGCTGATGACCGGTAAAAATATTCAGCAGTTTTACTTCGTACAAATAGTTTCGCAGCTTCTGAAGTGCCCACACTATCGCTAAAATTTGGATTATAGTTCCCTCCTTGCCTGTAGTTGATAGAGTCAGGTCAACCTCCACCGGGGTAGCCGCATCTACATGTTTTTTTTCCACTTGTTTATAATGAGGAGAGTGGTGTGGAGCAAATGTCCTTCCACCATTTTTCCCCCCTGAGCATTTTACTGTAGAAAGAATTTGCAAACGAATATCGAGCATGATTTGCTTCCAATAGTTTTATTTATTATCAAGGTCAATTTCTTTTCAACCTCGTCATAAAACTCAGCAATTGAAAGTTTCCCTTGCCTAAGAGTTGACATTTCTTGTTCAACCAAATAGACTGGTCGCTTGTCAGCATAAGTACAGTCTAAACGCGCGATAATCGCCTTAAAACTCAACACGGTATTGAATGACGATAACACTGGGTCGGCCGATCCGACAATTCCTATTATTGCTACCGCTTGGTAGTGTTTCGAACTGTTTTCGTAATTTTCAAACAACTTATAGGCAGCAAATGCAGCTTGCCTCGAACTAACATATCGTGACCTTTCGCCACTGAATTCCGGCAGAGATTTAATTACCTCTAAAGATTCCTCACACCGAACAGTCGGGCCTATCGTTACTGCTTTATCTTCCTCCACTTCCAATGGAGTTTCTAAACCTTTAATCTTTACGTCAGCTGTCCTAATGTCCTTTCAAAGGAGGCTCTAGTCTTTTCCGTAGCAGCTGTGACTGCAGCTGTCACTATTACCCTCAAAGTTTATTCATTCATTCTTATGTCTCTTTTATACTGACAACTTTTTTAATCCTTTGCTATTTATTTTACTTAATTCTTTAGCGCACTTTTTCTTTATGGCTACTTAAACATTATTTATTTTCTTATTTCTTCTTTTTTATATTGATCACTGCGTACTTACATGATAAAATATAATAGTACTATAAATCATGCTGGCACCTTGGAGTTGGAGTAGTAGTTGTAGTCCTCAGTATTCTTTATTCTGATTCTAACTGCGTTGGGCGCCAATTAATCCTCCAGTCCTTACAGCTGTTGTCCAGGAAATAACAATTGTTTCGATTATTCCTTAAGTCCTTACGGCTGCTATCCAGGAAATAAGAAAATGGTGAGACCATTTTAATTCAATAAACTTTTTTAACCAAACTGTTTCTCCACTTTAAACTTTAATATTTTTCAATTTAATTTTACTAAGCACATACCTCCTAAAGTCTAGCTTAAGACTAAAACTTCAAAATATGATCCTTGTCTGATTCCCTAAGGCCTTCCCTAAGGAATTCCCTTTGGCACAATTTCGGCAATTCTGCTGTAACTGCACCTGATACTGCTGTTGTTGTTGTCGTTTAGACAACATGTGAATCGCGCTGATATTGGAGTAGCGAAGAATTTGACAGTTTATGTGAAAATGCTGACACGTACTATTCCCACGCTTACTGGTTGGTGTGTAGTAGCTCTAAGAACGTTACAGTGGGCAGACTAGCAAACTAATGTGTTAACTTATATGTTGGTATTTAAATGAAACCGAGGGAACATTTTTTGGTGTGTTAGGCTCCCTGTCGGAGAACCGGCAATATACGCAAGAAGCTAAGCCTGTGTTGTGTAAGTGCTTCTTCAGCTTGCAGTGGCCAGTATAAAAAGCGACCAGTGGTCTGAGTTTATCCCTCGGTTGATTGCATATTTAACCCTTAAACGCTTAGTTTTGTAAAATTGTTATATACGAGGTGTGTTCAGAAAGTATCGCGAATTTTGTGTTTTTTCAAAAATTATTTATTTATTCATGAATATCTATTTTGTCCCCTTCAAAGTAATCCCCATGAATATTATACACTTGTGCCAACGGTTTTTCCAATCTTCGAAGCACTTCAAAAAATCATTTTTTTTTTATCTTCTTCAGCTCCTAGCTCCTCCTTCGATGCCGTCTTTATCTCGTCAAGAGAAGCGTAACGTCGTCCTTTCATGGGCCTCTTCAGTTTAGGGAACAAGAAAAAGTCACAGGGGGGAAAGATCTGGGGAATACGGTGGCTGCGGCATCATTAGTGTGTTGTTTTTGACCAAAAAGTCGCGCACAAGCAACGATGTGTGTGAGCAGGGGCGTTATCGTGGTGCAAAAGCCAATTTTTGTTCTTCCATAAATCCGGGCGTTTCTGGCGGATTGCGTCGTGCAAATTGCCCATAACTTGCATTTAATATTCCTTATTGACCGTTCTTCCTTGTGGCAAGAACTCATGATGCACCACGCCCCTGCACTCGAAGAAAACTGTCAGTTACGATTCGTTATACTTTTTAAACACACCGTGTATGTATTAACATGCATTTTTAAATGTTACATCATGTCACATGTTGCTTTGATATATCGGTTTTGGAATCTACATCGTTATTACAATTTGATGTAAAAGTTGATAAGAAGTTTACAAATGTAAATTAAAAGTTTATGAAATAAAACTTAAATGATCCTTTGACGAACCATCAAACATCCTAATTGCTCATCAGGTACACAAATTTATTACATAAAATGTGGTATAGGTATCTCTTTGTTTAAAGTCAAAGCAATTTTTTTTTTTAGGATTTCCATACAAACTAATGTATCTCTTATCAGTTTAATAATAATTTTAATGAAATTTAAACAAAATATGGACTTTGGTAAAAATGTGTATATAAAATGTGCACCTAGTAGTTCTTCAAAGAGCCAACTAAGAATACACCCTGTAAAATTTAAATTAATGATTTTTAAGAAAAATCGTAAAACAAATGTTTTTTTGTAACCGAATATCAAAATACATATAAAAAATTTGAATGAATCGGAGTAATTAAACTTTAAGAGTTAAACCTGCCATGTAGTATGCCATTTAGTTGTTTCTAATACGTCTCTCTACCCAGTGAGGAGTTCAGGTCCTACCATCTTAGTTAATGCTGCCGAACGGGTGAGCTCATCAGACAGTTCGTTCTCGGCTATACCTTTGCAATCACACATCCAGATGAGGTGCACTTAGTTACGTTCCGCTAGGCTACTTACACGTTCTCTACACTCCTGCACCAGAAGCAAATTGATCTCATAGGGAAAGATTGCTTTAACTGCCGCTTGACTATCGCTAAATATGGTTATATAGTGCATTCGTTGCGATGGCTGCGTTGGAGGTCTATCGCTATGCACCGACTTATGTCCAAGGTTTCTGTCTGTCAAATGCTCGGAAAACTTCGAAAACAAACGTTTTAGAGCAGCCAGTGTACCACTTGATCGTAGTATCCCTAAGCAATGAGCAGTTGCACGCGAATCATTAGCCTTGAACTTCTTGGTAAAATTAACCTTTTTGGTAATGGGTTCATAACCTATTTTTTCTATTGCTAGGTAAGTACTGAATCTAAACGAGATTCACTTCGTGTGCTGCAGTTCGTACTGCCCCATTCTATATAATAGGTTTTCGCTTCATATCCTAAGGTCAGCGGCAGCTTGCGTCGCCTGCAGTGGCTCACCAGTCTATCGACAGCATTTAGAGGTACTGTGGATGGCCCTTCCGGGGGTTGCCGCTGTGTGGTGCCGGTTCACCTGGATAACTTCCATGTTGACCGCCAGTATAGGATCGGTTCATTAAGGAGCTGGCCCTCATTCCCACCGTCGTCTGCGTTGAGTGGCAACCTCATTCACCAGCACCTTAGAGGTTTATTCTCCATCCGGAGTCCTCGATTTTGCAAGTGTCTACTCACTAGGCCGAGGTGCTGAGATTTTTATCAGCCTGAGATCAAACTAATATGGCTTGCATGCGCACCAAGAAAGATTCATCGTCATGATGTACATGAACGGGATGTCGTCTTCCTTTTTTGCGCGGACGACGGGGCCTCCCCAGCCTACCAGCTTGGGAGCGATCTGCCGCAGCCAGGTAGAGGACTTCTCCTTTTTGCAGTCCACCTAAAACATACCTCCTCTGAAGTCTTCCATGAGGAGAACCTGATGCGTGGTAAGCTCCTCCAACCCCAATGTCTGGGAGACTCCTGTGGCGGATTTTGCCTACTCTAGATTTTCCTTTACGCTCTTTCGCAGGGGAGATACTTCTTCCTCTGGCTAGTAAATAAGTATATATAAAATTGCTAAGGCTCCTCTGGTTAACGTTTTACATCTCAAGGTACCCGAACTTAGACCTCTCTTACTTGTTTGTTTTTATTTCCTTTTAACAATATGGATGCAACGAATTTTTAAATTAAACAAATATGTCAGCAAATGTGTTTTTAATTTTAATAAAATTAATTAATACATATGTATAATGTATCTATGCATATTTACATGGTAGTCGAAAAAGTCTCTTTGTATTTGCAATAAAATTTTAACTAATGTTTTTGTATTTATAATGAATTTCTTCTCCTTTACTGTCGCAGACACCGCTAACGCGATTATAGCCAAACTAACAACAGTGCGCCAATTGGAAATTTCGAGCGAAGCCACGTCCTTCTCGTCCTGGTCTTTTCAACAGAGTGGTGGTCTTCCTCTTCCTTTGCTTCCCCCCGCGTATATTGCGTCGAATACTTTCATTTGCCATGAACAACGCGTGAAGAACCATAGATCTTTCGCAGAACCTTTCTCTCCAAAACTCCTAACTTCGACTCATCAGATGTTATAGAGTTTGTTTTTTGTGTGTCGAGAGAGGGAGTCGCCTTGTCTAAAACCTCGTTTGGTATCGAAAGGCTAAGCCTTTCCTTTCCATGCTCTTTGTCAGTGCTTCGGCGCCGTGTTTCAATAGCTCGGACGGCAATCCATCGGCCCCGTCGCTTTCTTGTTCTTAAGACGGGTAATTACTATTCGAACTTCTTCATGGTCGGGCAATGGAACGTCTGCTACATCGTCATCGATTGGGGAATCGGGTTCGCCTTTTCCTGGCGTTATACTTTTACTGCCATCCAGCAAGTTAAATAAGTGTTAGTCGCCGCATCTTTTCGTAGAATTTCGAGCATTACCTCGGTCTCCTTCTTTTTTTGTCTGCAAATGCCTTCGGCTTCCCTCTTCCACTCTCAGTATCCATCCCGTCCCGCGCATTGTGGTCGATTGTAACGTTGCAAAGTAGGCAGTCTGTTTTTTTCCCGCTGCGACACGGCGCTTCTCATCGTACCAACTCTTCTTTTGCATTTTCCGAAAACCAATGGTTTCGTTGCAGCTTTACGTAAGGAGCTTGAAATGCTTTCCTACAGTTCCCGTATACCGAGTTGTTGCCCGATAGAAAATCGTTCGGCTGTCTGTTGTGATTGCAGCTTTTCGACATCGAACCTTCATTGTGTTTGTTAACGTACGTTTTTTTCTGCACAGAGGCGGTTGTGTATCTTGGCTGCAACAAACTAGAGGTCCGAATCTATGTTAGGACCTCGGACGTACGCACTTTTAAAACACTGGATAGGTTTTTTCCGTCTATCGCTACATGAACGATCTGCTTGGTAGGTTTTCGATTCAGATACAGCCAGGTAGATTAATGAATTTTTCTCTACTGGAATCTAGTACTACAGATAACCATATTTCGGGCCCCGGCAAAGTCGCTTCAACCCATTTGAGGATGTTTCCTCTTAGAGGCTGAATTTACCGACTGTTGTGCCAAGGATATCTTATTAGCCCACTTTGACGTTAAAGTCGCCATCACGATTTTGACATCGTGGTGGGGGCAGCTCTCACAGGTGCGCTCCAAATGCTCATAGAATACATTTTTGGTCACATCGTCCTTCTCTTTCATCGGAGCGTGGGTGCAAATCAGCGATATTTTGAAGAACTTCATTTTGATGCGGATTGTGGCCAGCCGTACATCCACCAGGATGAATGACAGTACTCGGCGACAGACTCTCACTCCCCCCACGAATCCCACACCGAGTTTGCGCTCCTTTATATGACTACTGTAGTAAATGCCTGAGTCCTTGTCACGTCCATCGCGTTTCTTGGACGGCGGTGATGTCAGTCTTTATTTTCACGAGGACATAAACCAGCTGGGCAGCGGCACTTCCAGTGCGCTTGTCGTGGTCGCCGTCTGAGGCTGGTTATGCTCTTTCAACATTTGACCGTTTTGGTCGACCACTTTTTGGCATTTTCCGCTAGAGACATTATTTCATCAGTGAATTCTCGGCGAAAAACTTCGACAAGTAATTTTCGGAGGCTTCTCTTGAAGCCGACTTTACTCCATTAAGAGAGTTCTGCATTGACCAAAGTAAATGGTAATCCAATGGTGCAAGATCAGGGCTATATGGTGGATGGATCGATACTTCCTTCTTAGTTTTTTCCGAGTAATCAAAAGTATGCGTGGTCTAGCGATGTCCTGATGGAAGACGAATCCGTTTCTGTTAATCAGTTCTGAGCGTTTTTTCGATTGCTTGATTCTATCTCTTCAGTTGTTGACAGTAAAATGTAGAATTGACCGTTCGATTATTTCTTTCGAATGACACCAAACACTCAGTATAACCTTTCGAGGCGTCAGTCCTGACTTTGCGACCATTTCTTTAGTTTCATTCCGCTTGGACCACATCTCTTTCTCACATTTTTGTCGTATTTGATCAACTTTTCGTCTCTTTTTACCATTCGCTTCAAAAATGGTTCCATTTTATTTCGTTTCAGCAAAGAATCGTAGATGTTTATTAGGTCCATTAAATTTCAATTCATGTGGTTACCTAACATCGAGCTTCATTTTGTAGCCAGCCTTTTTTGAATGATTGAAAGCCGTTGGATGGTGAATGTTAAGCTCTTTAGCGATGTCAAGGCTACTTATGTGACGGTATATGTTTCCATAATTTCATCGACTTGTTTAACGATAGGTCGACCAGAGCGAGGGACATCTTTCAATGGAAGCGAGCCAACGATTGTTGTGCTTCACGAACTGATACAGCATCGTCTACGTAAAAATCACAAATTTCATTGGTGGCTTGCGTGGCATTCTTCCTTTATTTATACAAAAATTTCTCAATATAGCGAATTTCTTCATTATTTTTATTATTTTTTGAACAGCTGTAATTTCTTTTCAGCTTAATTTTTTGGTCGAATAAAGATTAAAATCTCGTCTTTCCAACACTATATGGTATGCCACAATGTGATTGGTAGCACGGGAGATATGTGGCGCTTGTTTCCACACTTCTGTATTTTTCCTTTTTATCTCAATTTTATCAGAAAAACGATCAACACAATATTTTGCTTCTTTTTTACTTCTTTTCTTTTATTTACTCTTCTATCGTTGCTCGAGAAACTTAACTAAAAATAGTGTATTTAAATTAGGTTGCCACAGATATACGAGTGCAACGACATCTTTTGGCAAATTATGAAATCCAATATAATAAACAAGTTCTTATTTCATTACCTATGCAGATTATAAATTAGTAATGGCGTCCTGTTTATTTTTGTCTTCTTCTCTTTGTTTACTCACTGTTGCAAATTGTGCTTTATTTTTTTTTTCCTTACTTCTGACAAAACCTTCATGTCCCTCATTGTCAATGAAAATATTGTAAAGAATTATACAAGCCATTGTGAAAGCTTTTAGTAAATGTCCTTGTAGCTGTAAAATACGATTTTTTTTTTCAAAATTCCAAAAGCCTGTATTTAACTTTTTAGGGGTTAAAACCCATTATCCTTGTAAGGGGCCATAAGAAAGTGTTCTGATAGATATGCGGAATCGCCTAATAAATGGTAGCCGAACATATTTTTAATTCTCCCCTTGCTACTGACTTTGTAATAGGACTCAGTTCGCATTTAGCGGCTTTAAGACACCGTCCGGGGCAGCCAATGAACGCATCTACGAACTGGAGGTGACTATACACAATTACCTAAACAAATTGAAGTAAATATAAATAAAAAATGTTTAGTGAGCGTTTTTACTAGAACAACAACGCGATAGTTCCCCTTTTTGTTGATAAAAGTAATACTGACCCCTGGCAGCCACGGCAAACAACTGTTCTCAAATATTTCAATACAACTACACATTTTTTCTCTAAGCCCTAACACCAACGCACCCCAGCGGGATATGGTAGACATTGGTAAGCAAGCAAGGTAATCGATGCAGCATGAGCGTATCGCTTACTCCGACCGATGAAAATTAACACGGCGATGTCCTACGAAAAGTAACAGATCCCTCATTGACAGTTATCGAAGAATTCTTCTTTAACTTAACTTCGTTAACTTTGGCATCGAAGAATTCTTCGTCCCTATGGTAAGCGAAAGGGATGATCTGTTACTTTTCGTAGGACATCGCCGTGTTAATTTTCATCGGTCGGAGTATTCTATGTATTCGATGCTACAGTTAACGAAGAATTCTTCGATGCCAAAATTAGCGAAGCATTCTTCTATGCCAAGGTCAATAGTATAATAAAAAAATTGCATATTAATTTTGCTTTATTTATAAAAATATATGTATGAAATTTGTTATGAAAATAAGTTTTTATGTGTAAAAAAGAATGGTTTTCTTTTCATTTTGTAGCTGAGTCTCTTTTCGTTTTTTTTTCCAAGCAACGAGACTTAAGGAAAGGGCCTTTGGTGAGTCTGATGCATTTTTGAGTTTGGTGAACACATCCGATTCGCAGAAGCCTTCTACTTTTACACATTCTACAAAAAAAGATGAAACCGTATGTAATTATAAATTTCCATCAATGATAAAAAACGAAAAACTTACCAAATAGTAACGCATTAAAGTGCTTCACTTTCTTAATTTTTAATTAGTTTTCTCATATGCCTTTTCGAGAATATTAATATTATTTCCTTATTCAAAGTTTAAACATAAAATTAAAAAAAATGTTTAATTAAAAAAGCAGCTCACCTAAACATAATCAACTTTTGGCAAATTTTCTTCAAATGCTTGGCGATTTGACGAAATAATTAAAATATTTACTTACAAATTTTATTTCATCAACTTGTATTTGTCGTTTACATATTGTATTGTAACGTTTTTCATGTTCTTCATTATTGTAAATACAAGGATGATTACAGTGGAACTTAGTCGCATAGCTTAATTTTATGCATTACCTAGTATCGAAGAATTCTACATAGAATTGTCTTCGGAGTATTCTTCAAAGAAAAATGTAAGCTGTGAACCGTTATCCCGCTGGGACATGTTCGGGTTATTATTATTTTTTTTTTTTGTTTTTACCTAGATGCGATGAAAAAAGTTTCCTTCATTTGTTGATTTATTTGAATGAGTGCGAATGAGAAAACATAATATAGTGCCAAAAGAAAATCCCCAAAAGGGTTATAAAAAACGATTGAAAGACGCATGTCATTCGTGCTCGTACAACAAGAAGGTAAGTAAATGATGTGATTATTTTTAATAATTTGCAAATAATTAGTTCATTTGCTTTTGGAAATCAGAATGATTTGGAAATAGCAGCAGCAGCAGCAATATCATCAGAAGCAGAAAATATAACCTGTTAAAAAAGTAGGTGAAAATAAGTGTGCGTTGTTTGAAATTGGACTGCGCAATCCAATATAAAGCTTAGTATCCAGCTCTCAAGAAATGTAAAAACTTCATATAAAAAAACGCTTAAGAAACGGAAAAGAAACTTTTCTGCGATAAATTTACTTGTGCTTGTATGCAGCTCTAAAGTAATCTAGTACTAATTTTTAATACTTTTTTTCAATAAAATGCGAATATGGCAAACCTGGTTTTGCGAAGAAACATGAAATCAGCACTTGTCTCTTGAAAGAAATTCAAAGTAAATCGTTAAAATCATCACTAATTAGTTAAAATTATTATCATGAAGTATATTTCATTTTGAAATGTTGTATAAAACTTTCCAATTATCAACAACATTCCTTAAATAGCAATGAAAATATTTATGTTACTACACACATACATACATACATAATACGCAGGGAAACAGTTGAATTTTCAAGTGAAGTGGTTGTGGTTTTGGTGCGGCCCAAGTTGTGTTTTTGGTGCGGTCCTAGTTTCTCACACCAATTGATATCGATTTCTTCGCCGAAGTTTTTCTAAAGCTAAAACAACGAAACGGACACTAAATCTGCGGGATAAGATAAGTACAATTTGTATTTTTTTTAATTAAAATTCAATTGCACTTACCCGCATATATTTTTTTTGTGTTTTTTTTTTATCCAAAACACATCGTTTTTCCCCTGTAGCAGCAATCCAAACAAAGCGCGTGCTTAATTTTTGCCTTGTCGTTTTGTTTTGATTAATCAGCTGTTCTCCTTTTTGTTTTCTCCTTTTCGTATTCCTTTTGGTTTTGGCATTGTCAACCAAAAAATGTGAAGATGCCAATAATACAAATAGAGGTGGCAAACTCTCAGAGGAAACACCAATTAACGAAACTACCCAAAATTTTAACCAGTTGGGTAGTAAAATAAAAGAACTGGAGAATATGACGGCTGGGCAAAGGCATACAAACCAGGCAATGCGCGACTTATTTAGCAGCATAGTAGCGCTAAAATGCCAAGGCTGATAAAGTCGGAAACCTACCCAAAAGGATTATGGTAGGGAAAGCGTTTCCCCAATGGGTAAGGATGTAAATACCCAGATATCCCACAAAAAATCCGAAAAATGTAAATAAAGCGGGGCAAGCCACCTACATTGAAGACATTGAAGTTGATTCAAACCAATACAACAGTTATACCCACTACATCCGACACATGGGTGGACGTTGTCAAGGAGCGAAGACCAGTCGAAAAGAAAATTAGATCGAGGCCAAACGCCATCATACTCACGAAAAAGGATGGTGCATCATACGCGGATGTTCTCCGGAAAATAAAAGGTGATACCAGGTTAGAAGAATTGGGCTCGAGTGTCACGTATATAAGGAAAACGTTAAAAGGAGACCTGCTATTAGAGTTGAAAAACCAAGCGGATAAGAGAGCTGAAGCGTTCCAAAGTGCCTTAGAGGAAGTGGTCGGTGAAATGGCTGTGATGCAGCCCAAAATCCACAATGTCACGATCATATGCAAGGACTTAGATGAAATCACAACTCCGGATGGGATTTGCGAGGCACTGAAAAAGGAGTGCGGGATAGAAAACCTAGGGAAAATAAATATTAAGAGCATGCGAAAAACCCGAAGCGGTACCTAAATAGCTACACTATGCCTGTGCGCCCAGGATGCCAAGGCTGCGCTTAAGGTAGGCAAGATAAAAATCGGATGGTCCATCTGTCGCCTCCGGGAATACTCCCCTATTCCCAGCTGCTTTAGGTGTTTCCATCTGGGGCACATGGCGAACCCTGTTGACAGATCGTCCCTGTGTACACGTTGTGGAGCCGGTGGACATGTAGCGAAGTCATGCACCAACGATCCTAGCTGCATGCTGTGTAAAGGAGCACCCTCAGCCTTGGGTACTACTTGCCCCAAGTATTTGGAGATGGCGGAATCTTTAGAAAAATGAAGATATTGCAATTAAATCTAAATCACTGCGCTGCAGCACAAGATCTGCTTGAATAGACAGCAGTTGAAAAAAACATTGATGTCGCCTTATTAAGCGAACAATACTCCCAGCGCTGCAATATGGTTATGTAAAGGACAACCATTTATTTCTTGCTCCAGATATCACAACTCTTTCACTTGGGCAAATATAGGTGGCATATACTTTGTTAGCTGCTATGCTCCTCCCAGCGCCTCAATTAAAGATTTTGAAGAATTCCTTCTGGAACTTGCTCTAGAAACCAGAGGCAAAGCACGAATTATAATCGCAGGCGACTTCAATGCGTGGTCGACCGCTTGGGGTAGCAGGCGCACAAACCACCGTGGACGTCTACTACTTGAATACATTTCAAAACGGAAACAAAGGCTCCATAATCGATCTCATGTTCGCCAACGACGCCCTTAGTAGGCACATCAAGTGGACGGTGTCGGACATATTTACAAACAGTGACAACATGGCTATTATTGCTGAAGTCTCATATGCCGGAGGGACGGAACGCCGCAGCAGGAGTGCATGCCAAAAACGAACTTGGAAACAAAAAGACTTTGATGCCGAACTTTTTGAGATGGTCTGGAGTTCAGAAAATATACAAGGCGAATACGCCATGTACTTGGTATCCGCAGTGCGACAAAAATGTCTACAGCCTTCGACGCAACCATGCGTAGGACAGCACATCGCAACAACCGAAGGTCAGTGTATTGGTGGAATGAAGAAATTGCTGTTATCAGAAAATTGCAACTCAGCTAGACGCCGCCTACAACGCAACCAGAGTGAAGAAAATGAAAGCAGTCTTAGGAATATATTTAAAAGTCAAAAGAACCTTCTGAAGTCAGCCATTGGTCGCAGTAAAAAGAAGTATTTTGAAAAACTCTGTGACGAAGCAAACGAGGACCCCTGGGGAACAGCATGTAAAATATGTATGTCAAAATTCAAAAACAAGGCACAACAACCCGAAAGTGCATCCTTCATGAGAAAAGTCGTCGAAACTTTGTTTCCAAAACACGACAATATTTCTTATGCTAAGCTTCGAACCGAAGTCATAGAGCCACCACTGCTAATTAGTGAAGAAGAAATATTAACCATAGCCAGAAAAATTAAAAGCAGCAAAGCGCCTGGATTAGATGGCATTCCAAACAGAGCCCTAAAGGCAGCCATGATTCTGAAACCTAAATTATTCGTAAAAATGTACAATGCGTGCTTAAAGGAAGGAACATTTCCCGACCCATGGAAAGTCCAGCGGTTGGTTCTACTCTCTAAACCAAAAAAGCCTCCGGAGGTACGATCTTATGAAAGCATAGTTAGAAACCGCTTGGAGATAGCCATCCGGAAATCCGGCGGATTATCAGAAAGACAATACGACTTTATGAAAAAGAGGTCCACCATTGACGCACTATGCGATGTCGTTGACACCGCGAAATGCGCAGTAAGTGGCAAGCGATGGAAAGGCGGAACAAAAAAATATTGTGCGCTGGTCACTCTGAATGTGAAGAATGCCTTTAACTCAGCAAAGTGGGCAAACATAATCAAAGCTCTGTATGACATAAGCACTCTTCAATATCTTATGGAAATTGTCATAAGTTATTTCGAAAACAGGCGACTATTATTCGATACAGATGAACGCACCAAGAGCTCCTCTATCTCGAGTGGAGTACCAAGCAAGGCTCGGTACTAGGCCCCTTTTCTGGAACATAATGTATGATGGAGTGCTAAGGAGACACCAACCGAAAGATATTAAATTAGTTGCATACGAATACGACCTTATTGTGGTAGCAATTGCTAAACACTTCGATGACCTCCGGAGCAAATGCAACGAGTGCATAAACGGTCTGCGAAAATGCTTCTCCTCAATGAGTTTAGAACTGGCGGAGCAAAAGACTGAAGTCTTGCTCATAAGCACAAGAAAAGTGGAGGAAAGTATATCTCTCACCATACGGGGGTGCCAGATTCATTCACAGCCACACCTAAAATATTTGGGAGTAATAGTAGACTCAAGGCTCAAATTTAAGGACCACCTAGAATACACTGCAGGTAAAGCGAACAAAATTTTTAATGCCCTATCAAGAATGACGGCAAATAAAGGCTGCGTGCGTTCCAGCCTCCGTTTTTTACTCGCAAAGGTAATGAGATCGGTTGTATTATATGCGGCTCCAATATGGATCCAGGCGCTGGGCCAAAGCATATGCCAGACAAATAAACACAGTGCACAGACTGTCGGCACTAAGAGTTATCAGTGCTTTCCGAACTATTTAAAGCGATGCTGCTGAAGTAATAGCCAGTATGATGCCCATTGACATCCAGGGTGACGAATGCGAGCGAGTGTACAAATTATCAGAGCTAACTACAGGACCCAAAAGAAGAGAGAGAGTGAAAAGCTTAACAATATGGCAGCAGCGGTGGCAAACCTCACTCAAAGGACGGTGGACCTACAGACGCTATCTATACAGATTCCAGCACGACATTAGTCCGAATTGTCCGTCGTGTTCAGAGTGCTGTGAAGACTCTGAGCATGTTTTCTTTTATTGCCCGCGCTTTATAAGTGCAAAGGAAAAACTCGGTGGAAAATTTGACGACACTCATGTGTCAGTCCACTCAGAACTGGATAGCTGTCAGCGAAGCGGCAGCCTCAATCATGACAAAACTGAGATATATAGACCAGAAGGCGTCCGTCAGTCCGTCCCATAGAAGAGACTTAAATGTCTTATAACTCCCACGAAGTAATACTTAATCAGGTGGTTCCGTGGGAGAGTATGTTTTTTTTTTTTTCTTGAGTAATTACTTGCGAGATACCAACCTAATGTCTGAAAGAAAGATTAATTAAATAAAAAATAGTGATAAAATATTAAAAAGTGTACTTAAATAAAAATATTAGTAGCATCTGAGAGAAAAGATTACTTTTATTTAAAAAAAAACAAAAAAAAAAAAAATAAGGGGTGGGCCATCTATCGTTTTAAATTTAAATTATCTATAATTCGACATTGGAAACGTCAAATACCATTCGGAAAGTGACAGATATTCAGTAAAAACTCTAAGTTTTACGAAAGTTTTCGCTATTCGCTAGAAGAAAACTGGGAAATATTGACAGATTGGGCAGAAGATCGTTTGACCTAGGATGGTCAATTTTATCGAAAAATCATCTTTTCGGACGAGGCTCATTTCCACCTCAATGGTTATGTTAACAAGCACAATTGTTCCATTTGGGACACAGGAATCCCGCACGTAATCGTCGAGAAGCTAATGCACCCAGCACAAATCACTTTTTGGTGCAGATTTTGGCCTGGTGGAATCATCGGGCCATTTTTCTTTAAATTTAAAATTTTATATGGCCCACCCTTTATATTAAATACAAATAGAATTGATTATGAAAGAAAGATTATTTATATAAAAATGATAATAATATCTGAAAGAAATATTAATATTATCTGGTAATTTAAAAT
Source organism: Bactrocera correcta (assembly GCA_027475135.1). Lineage (NCBI taxonomy): Eukaryota > Metazoa > Arthropoda > Insecta > Diptera > Tephritidae > Bactrocera > Bactrocera correcta. The sequence goes on from CM050322.1 coordinate 20,857,268, forward strand.
ATAAAACAAAAATTTTTTTCACATATTATATTGGATGTGCAGGCCGCATTCAACTCATAAAATACATATGTACATATGTATGTATGTATTTATTTTTGCGTATTAAGGGTGGTATCCAGCTCTCAAGTAATTGCTCAAGAAAAAAATACATTATTTCTTCAAGTTAATCTGACAGCAAGTTACGCATTGTGAATGATCCACATTAGAAGAGCAAGAGAGAATAAACAAAGAAAACAAACTTTCTGCGTATTATGTATGTATGTATGTGTGTTGTAACATAAATATTTTCATTGCTATTTAAGGAATGTTGTTGATAATTAGAAAGTTTTATACAACATTTCAAAATGAAATATACTTCATTATAATGATTTTACCTAATTAGTGATGATTTTAACGATTTACTTTGAATTGCTTTCAAGAAACAATTGTTGATTTCATGTTTCTTCGCAAAACCAGGTATGCCATATTCGCATTTTATTGAAAAAATGTATTAAAAATTAGTACTAGATTTCTTTAGAGCTGCATACAAGCACAAGTAAATTTATCGCAGGAAAGTTACTTGACCGTTCTTTAAGCTTTTTTTTTATATGAAGTTTGTACATTTCTTGAGAGCTGGATACTAAGCTATAGATATTATATTTAAATTTTATGTAATTATATTTAATTATTCTTTATTTTCAGATGTTTATATTTTTTTATTGAATATAATTGTTATTTAATAAAGAAAAATAAAAAAATTTAAACTTAAAATATTTGTTTAGAATTCTACAAAAAATTTTAAATTAGGAATCGAAAAATGCAACCCTGTATCAGCTGACGATTAGAGTAATCAGAGAACGTATATTTATAGAGAAGGTTCACGATGTCAAAAATTTAGGGATATTTCAATTTTGGGATATTTACTGTTTTGGATGAGTGCATTTCACCACAGAAAATTATTAGCGCATTTCACCACTTAACATCAGGGGATACGAAAATAGCAGAATTGAGCATTTTCAGTGTTGATTGAGAAAAATAATGATAATTCCAATGTTAAGGAATGTACGCTTACAGATTCCCTTTTTTACTATGCGCAAACGATGCTGCATATAATTTATGGATCGATATACATTTATACATACAAATGTATGTATTTGTTATGAAAGCACATAAGTATGAGCTATTTTATGATGAATTCCATAAAATCTTTGCAAATACATATATGTACATATATAGTAATTCGATAAAATTTGTGTTACTACCTATATGCATTTTATATAGGTTTGGTACGACATACATATGCATATTATATAATATATTTAAATAAATATTTGCTTTGGTCAATAAACTTTTCGATATCATGTTAAAAGACCAAGCGGTCGCACATTTGCCCATATATAATTATATTTGTATGTAAACAAATATAAAAAGACCATACGCATAATGTTTGTAAATTTGTCTAGACATACATATGTATGTAAATATGTACACTCAATGCTTCATGCGAAATCTCCGTTGACACGGACAACCAATGGCGAAGCGCGTTTTTTGCTTTCATGTCAACGAGTCAATCTGTCGACACAGCATTGTGTGGTTGGTAGAAAATCCGAGCTGTGCCGAAAAAATAAACAAACGATCGTCTATTGTCACCGCTTCCCTTGCCGCTCTAACAGCTTTGCCGAAAAACCTGCGTAAATATGTATGAATATATACGTATGAGTCTGCATACATATCGACGAAGATTTTTGCGAGCCATGGAAAAATATTTTAGAATTGACAAATACTATAAATCGACAACAGTATGTTGCCACTTTTGTCACTTCTTTCTGTGTTTTGCGAGTTTGCGGGGTTGACACTTTTTCCTTCTAGCAAAATATCAGAAATTGTTCATTTTATGATTTTTAGCTTTTGCCATCGTCGCGAAAAGACGCTTGTAGGCAAAGACATACTCGGAGAGATGTAATGGTGTTTGTTTTTATGAATGAAGCAAGTTTGCTTGTTGAAAGTGCGCTTGCGTTCATGAATGAAAATATTGTTGTTAGGCGTTTTTCTACAAATTTGGGCATCGACTGTTTGGCTGTCATATTGACTTATGACGCTGCTGATGCCATTTGAAACCATTGTTATTTTTGTAGAACAATATTCGTAATTTTTGCGACTGACATATCTACATGTGAACGCATGTAAGTAAGTATGTATGTTGTGTATGCGTTATTTGTGTGGGAATGTCATTCGCACATATTTACATGTGCACACATATTTGAATGTTGGTTTGCGTATACATTATTTGTTCGGCAATGTCGTATACATATGCATGTACATACATACATATAGAGCAGTGCGCGCACATTTTTTACTGATAAATGATAAAATCACGATTTGAATATGAATGTACTTATGTACATATGTATGTATGTAATTATGTGCTAATATGTAGATGCTTATGAAAATTTAAATGAATAAATGTAATTTACATACAATATATGTATGTAATTGTAATATACATATAAGTTTTTAGGATCTCGTATACATATATATATCGCATATATGTATATAAACATATTCATATATGAAATTATATTATATTACCAAATATAAGAAATATTTAAAAATTTAAAAATTAACTGTTATTCACACATTAACTACGAATATATGTATGTATATTTCGAAAATAGCATAAATTAATTAGAATGTTATCAGTTTTGCATGTAGTCATAAAAATTCGCAAAATGATAATCATATCAATTAATATATTGGCATGTAAGCATATAAAAATATAAGCAAAAGGCCAACATACACATGTACATACGTCTGCAATAGCAATGTATGTTTCTGAGCATAATTTTCAATTAATGCTCAGCTCTGTTCACGCGCCACTGTTTAAAATTTCTCCTTCTTAGCTAGATGTGGTGAAATGCACCCATCGCATTTTGTTAGCTTTTGACAGTTTACACGTTTGTCCGTTGTTGGACCTTCTCTATAAATATACGTTCTCTGGGGTAATTAGAACAGTTCAGCTGTATTTATATATATAATTAATATGACACTGCTGAATGAGCGCAACAGAGATGTATGAGAACGCGAGAGGGGAAAAGTGGTTAGAGTCTTCACGCGGCCTATGGCGACCTCACTTTTTGCACTACTTTTGAGGGTTGCAAAACCTACTGTTTACATGTAACAAATGATATGAAAACGGAAGGCTACGTTTAGCTGAAAATGCGTCAGATTTGTTTTTTTTCTGCAAAAGTAGTTCGGAATTTTATGACATCTTTTTTCAAGCAAATAATTGTTTTTATGAATTTATTAAATATTTTATAGCTCGTTTATATTGCCATTAAAATGTGTTGCTAACATCTCTAAATAACGCTTTCTGGCTAAGTTTCCTTATACATAGTTGCGTACAGCGTTTTCCAATGAAACTGCATTACGAATAGTGCATTTTGACACTAAGTAAGGCGTAAACATGTTTAAAAGTATGTAAACATTATTTGTGATTATTTATTTAGTTAAACAACACCTAAAATGTTTATTTTTCTATTTGAAAATGTGAATAAGAAACATAATTCTGCATACTCGGAATGCTGTTAGAAAATCTCGTTTTTATTTTTAGGATTCCAATTTTACTTTCATATCTACAAGCTAAGACAGACCTCTGTTTGTGTTTAATAATTTTTTTTTTATATTACTATATACAGTAGTTTCTGCCAAAGTCATACCATTGTTTAGTGTATTTAACAATAAGTTTTTAATTTTTGTAAACTTAAAAAACTTAAACTCTTTAACAGCTGTTGGAACATGGCACGGATGCGTATATACACGTTAAATGCATTGCATATATTGGCAAAGGAGGGTGTTAATGCATGAATCCTATGTATGGCATGGGCATAGGATTTAAAAATGCTTTGCATATTGCGTTTACGTACTTATTATTTCATCTTAATGGAATGCTCACATAATATTTTTCAATTACATAATTTTATTCTCCAAATTCTTGTTAAAATACTGAGAAATGTGGTGTCCAAAATTCTGGACTGCAGCTGCTTGGAAGATTAACTGAAATAATAATTGTAATAAAAATTTTTACCTAATTGTAAATATTTCTACAACATTTCTACTAACGCATCCAACATCTTAATAAATAAAACGTAAAAAATTTAATTTAAAAAACTTAATAATTTGTCTATAATTTTTGAAAATTTCCTGTACTTTCGAATTTGAAATCACATGTGCAACCAATCCGAAAATGAAAATATGATATGCATACAGCATTTTTCGAGAGATTGAGTGGGACCCCAGGTAGGAACGAAGTTCCTTCGGATAATGTAGAATCGATACAATTTGCCAAAAAAATTGTGCTTAATTTTATTTTATGTAGGTTGTCCTGATTTTTCTCTCAAATTTCGCTGATTAGGTTTTATTTAAGTACAGATAAGTGTTAAGAAAATTTAGTATTTTAAGAAATAATGAATTACGTAAAATAAAAAAATAATTCAAATTATATCTAAATAAAAATTGGTAAATATTTTTTTGTTTTAAATTATCAATTGTTATTACTAATGATATTTTATGCTTTTATTTGTAAAATAACGTCAAGTTTGTTAGAGATGTGAATAATTTTACATTCTACATATTAGTGGCATCACCACTCTTCCTCCTCTTTCTATCTTCCATTCTACTGCAGTCCTACTGCCGTTGGCAAATATAGGAAATATTCAAGTTAGCGGGAACGACAACTGTCGGCCTGCAGTCGTGTAGTCGTGCAGCTGTCAAAATAACAGTGTCCATAAGAACATCTGTATTTTAATATTTGAAAGATGTAGTTTGCAGTCTGTCGCGCTCTATGTGTTCCGCACTTTACTAAAAACTAATTTGCATACCCAAAAATGTTACAGATTTTCATGCCTAATTATTTTGCAAAACCTAAAGGTAGGCTATAACTAGCGATCTTAGAGTCTTTTTCTTACGGGTTATTTCTTACGGGTTATTTCTTACAGTCTTTTTCTTACGGGTTATTTCCTCAAAACCTGCGCCAAAAAATATGCAACAATGCAACTCCCCATAAACGTACTTAGTGCAAGCACAATTCTAAAGTGGTGAACACAATGACTGCGACAGCATGGCCGGCATGTACACAAGACAACACAGCTGTCCATTTTGCATGTACACAATATCGTTGTGGCTATACTAATACCTTTCACTTCAATGAAATTTTAATATTTTGTTAAAAGAGAAATTTTTTTTTATGCAAAAAATAAGTAAAAATTGGTAAATATTTGTTTTTGTTTTAAATTATCAATTTTTATTACAAATGATATAATAGAGCTATAATAGAGCTATTTTATGCTTTTATTTGTAAAATAACGTCAAGTTTGTTAGAGCTGTGAATAATTTTACATTTTACATATTAGTGGCATCACCACTCTACCTCCTCTTTCTATCTTCCATTCTACTGTCAACTCTACTGTCGTCCTACTGCCGTCGGCAAATATAAGAAATATTCAAGTTAGCGGGAACGACAACTGTCGGCCTGCAGTCGTGTAGTCGTGCAGTTGTCAAAATAACAGTGTCCATAAGAACGTCTGTATTTTAATATTTGACAGATGTAGTTTGCAGTCTGTCGCGCTCTATGTGTTCCGCACTTCACTCAAAACTAATTTGCATACACAATAATGTTACAGATTTTCATGTCTAATTATTTTGCAAGACCTAAAGGTAGGCTATAACTAGCGATCTTACAGACTTTTTATTACGGGTTTTTTCTTACAGTTTTACTATCACTTTTTTTCAGTTAGGTCCCGCAGCAAAATCCCTATCTTCTCCAAGCCTGCCGTAAGGAACTTCGTTCCAAAAGTTATTTCTCCCATTTTTGGAATTGATTTTTGTTAGTGCTTATGTCGTTTTTAGTATTTATAACCATGCAAATATTAGATAGTAAAGATTTTATTAATAGTTGTATTACTTGAACCGCATTATATATTTTTTTCTTGTTACTCCCGCATAATACTTTTATAAGGTGAGTCATCCTATACAACTGAGAACTGTGCTCTTTGTGCCATCCCATGTTATTTTAGAATAATTTCCGATTAGGAAAAGCAAGAAATTACTTTTTAACGAATGGTTTCGGCCAACACACAGTGAATATAAAATATATAAAGTACACCATGCTAAATTCACTTATGTGAGCTTACAAAATTTACTTGCTGAAACTATTAAAATGTTTACAAGCAATTGAAAAAGATTCGAAAGTTCATAGATTTTCCGTGTACTCGACGCTCCGTTTGCCGGTGTGCCAAATAAAATAAAGTTATTAGATTTCAAATAAATAAATAAAATTATTAGATTTGAATGTTTTTGCATTGTCCTTTAATTCACATTTAGACGAGTTAGGAGAACAATGGAGGGATGTGTTCATTCAGAATGAAGGTACCGGCGATCTTGAAGGATCTGCGAAAAAGGGATTTAGATTTATTTTGATAGGGGTTAATGAGTATTGTTATGAATGGGTTTAGTGTATACATAGGGATTAAGTCCCACAAGCAGCGGTTATAGTCCAACCGAGTGCGGTGTTTTGTTCGATTACAAACTGTTGCCGGGGTTGAATAATCCGGGTTTCATTACCCTTGGCTATTTGTCTGCTCCCAGTTTTATCGTTATTTTTTCATTCTTGTGGAATATAGGGTCGGTTGGGACTCATTGGTCGAATTTCTTAATGATTTCGCCATTTATGTCACGACTATAGAGTCGGGTCGTAAATTATGCGTCGTAAGGCAGTTAACTTCGGCATGCTAGTCGGAATTAGTTACGTACGTTTTCGGTAACCTCAATCTCTGAACCACCTTTGACGCAATTATTGTCACCTTTCGAGTCGGGTTAATTACAGCTCGTAATTTATTCCATTTGCCATCGTGAATTTTGTCGATATATTGCTGTAAATTGGTTTCGTACTGGATATCGTTTGAGGATTTGGTAAGGTTACTCTTTTGGTTATGGGGCGGGTAATTGTTCCATTGTTTTCGACGCGACCAAGTCTCCACTCATTTGGGGGTAGTTTTTCTTGGCGTATAACTACCTTATCGTTAGTCTTTATTTTGCTTTGAGGGTATTTCCACTTATACCTTCTGTGGAGTTCTTTTAGATATTCTTATTTCCATCATTTTCAGAAATGTTGATGGAGTATCCTTAGTTTTTGCAATCTTTGTACGACGCTTAGATGTGCATCTTCTAAATTGGGTTCTGCTGGGCTTAGTAAAGTGGTACCTATTAAGGAATGGTTTAGAGTAAAGTTTTCTAAACTCGTTGAGTTTTCACTTAGTGAAGTTAAAGAATGAGAATTCAAGCAGCTTTCGATTCGGGTTAGCAGGAAGCTAATTCTTCGATAGTGAATTTCTGGGTCTGTGACAATTTCCTGGAGTATTAAAGGGCCAGTTGATCCTTTGGTGTGCTTCACTAGTTATTACTTGTGTTTTTAATGATTACATTAATTCTCGAAGATCTTTTATTAAAAGTTTAGACGCTTTAACGAAATTAGTATCACTGTCCAATTAGAGATCTGCGGGACATTCGTGCCTGGAAAAGAATAGTGCGAATGCGGCCATGAATGCGTTGGTGGTGAAATCACTTACTGGCTCCATCTGTATTGCTTTGATTCCAAAACAAACAAAATCGCATACATAACTTTTGTGATGAAACACGCTCTGCCGGTGTAAATTTTTTGATTCCTGTTGCTACTATTGGACGGGTTAGGGTGGTACGTTCGTTCATCGCTGATGTTGAAAAGAGGGTCCACCGAGGAATATCAGTGAGGTTTAATCCTTTCGTAATCCCTTATGAAGATTTTCCATCGACAGAGAGTTAAGGGTTTTAGACTCAGGCCAATCGGATTTACCAATCCATATCTGTTCCATTATTATTTTAGCTGTTACTACAACGGGGCTGATCCAACCAGCTTGGTCGAATAAGTTTGCTATAATTGATAATACTTCACTCTTAGTAAATGGCGCCTTATCCTGAATAGTGGTGATTAGAAAAAATAATGCATCTTTTTCGCATTTCATCTGCCCCCTACTGTTTTTGTGGTATTGGATTCTGGTAAACTGCGTAAGTTTGTATTCAATAGACAGTTTGTAGCTCGAAATCTTTTATTGGGTCGCTAGAGGGATTTCTTATATAAGACACTTTGAAACGAGTGTATTTGCTTTCAACGAGTACTTGGTGATACATTTTTTGAATATTTGCGTTGAGTACGATTCGAAACATTTGCCATTTTACCACTAGGAACACGCATCCACAATTGAGGCTGTTGTTGATTACAACTCGCAGTTGGGTCGTTAAGCGATCAGGTTTGAAGACTGCGTGATGAGGCAGATATTACAATTTCGTATTATCTCCGGGGTCGTATTCTTTTTTTGTCAAACATTCCCTGATGGCTTTATCGTATTCCGATATTAGTTCGGGTTTTCAGGATAATGATTTTTCATTTCTAAAAATTTTAGCTAAATCTATATGTATTTTGATAATTTTGCTCACACACTATATCCGAAGTTGGTGGTAGAGGTTTTTTAGGAACTTCTTCAACTGAAATTGTGTGACCAACTTGTCTGGGGTCATTTGATTGAAAAATGACATTGTTGAGGGTGAAAAGGGTTTTTCTGATTTTGGTCCGGAAAGAATGCAACTGATTTCTATTTCTTGGCCTAGTAGGGTTCCGAGTACATTTCTGTACATCACTGAGAATAATTCCTGGGCACAGGTCACTTCCGATCAAGATGTATACAGGCCTGGGTTTATAAAAGTGAGGGTCAACTAATCTAAAACCGAAATCTGTATTAGAAATAATCGTATTAAATGAGTGAGTGGGTAAGTTATTGGTGAAAGTTTTTAAGATAAACACGTGGCTTGTTATCTTAAACTCTTTTCTTGTCGGGGAACGAAGAGTAAGTTATCAAAGTTTTGTGTTTGTTGCTAAAATGGTGTTGTTCAATAGAGTCACTTGGACATTTTTCTTGAACGTGGCTGTGTCAAATTTTCTGTGAAATTTCTCTGAAATGAATGTGGCTTCTGACCCGGAGTATACTTGAGCTAAGAATAATAGCCTTTTGTAGAGAACTCGGAATATAGTACCTAACAAAACCTTCTATGCATATTTTGCAAGAATATTTTTTCTTGCAATATCTGAAACTGTGTGATAATGCAAGGCAATTGAAAGTATTATTTTTTATTGTGATTATTCGGGTCTCGACATCCATTTGAAAAAACTTTGTGCATTCTCCATTGAAATGTTTTGTTTTACATAATTTATACATTTTAACTTCTTAACGTTTTTTGAGAAGTTGTTGCCTTTAACAGGTTGTTCACTAGCGTGTGAAAAATTTATAGTTGAAGATCCGGAAACATTAGCCTGAAAGGTACTGAATTTCGTTTGTTTTCTTTTTCTAAAAGATTGACTGTCGCATTGGGTCACTGGAATGGGGTTAGTAAGATTTCTTACTGCCTCCATAGATTTATACCTATGGATGAGAAACGCGACGAAAGTTTTCCATGATGGTATTTCTGAGTTATCTTCTAGGGTGTTCTCAATTTGACGAATTTCAGGTCCGAGCCATGTGTACATAACATTGTGCAGATTTGTGAGGTAAGCTTTGACGGTCTTCTGAAGGTGTTTAATCGCGTTTCTACTTGGGATGCTTGGGGTAAGTTAAATACAATTTTCAATTGCGCGTTGACCAGAACTCGTTTTGTTTTTCATATGTCATACCAGATCTCCCCATGCCATCAGGAAACCATCATTTGTTAATGGTGCGTTTTTCAAAATTGCTCTAGCTTCTGCTCAGGTTTTTTTTGAATAACATGAAATTGCCTCTCCACGTTGCAAATCTGGTGGTTGTTTACATATACAAGGCTTGTCCGGAAAGTGATATGACTGATCTTTTTCCACCGCTCGCATCGACTGGATTCGGTAAAGGCTAACAAACGAGCGTCAGTTGTCTCCGAGCTGTGAGTGGTGCAAGCCGAAATGCAGCGTTCGTTAGAGCAGAGGTACGCGATTAAATTCTATGTGAAACTTGATAGACTCGAGAGACTTCGACCAACACCGACAATGTGACTCGGGTGCACAAAGTTTTGAAAGTCGACTAAGTATTCGTTTAATCGCCCAGACGTTAAATGTATCATCTGTGGTTTATGACATTGTGTGTGCGAAGATGGTCACCAATGTGCTCACTGACGACCAGAAATTCCGACGAGTGTGCGAAAGTGACCCCTAATTTTTGAATAACGTAATCACAGGTGAAGAGTCATGGATCTTTGAGTATGATCCCGAGACAAAGAGTTCATCTTCCAACGGCGGAAGGGATCCAAGCAGCATGCACCTCGGCTGCCAAGGCTATTCTAGAAAATGCCATCCGTGACGCCTTCCATGCTTGAAAGTCGCGCAGGTAGCGCTGCATTCGGCGGAGAAGAAGCCTGTTGTGAAAGTTTTCAAAGAATACGTAACGTTTGGTTCAATACATTTTTTAAATCGACTCAGTCCTATTAGAGCCAGGTTACGACATCGCCATAAAATATATCCGTGTACAAAGGGATATATGAATTGAATGGGGTTGGGATCTTAACATCATCGTTAGCTTGGTTAATTAATCCTATACGTTTCAAATACAATAGGTGAACTTTTTTTCAAATTTTTCTTTGACTTGTGCTACGAAAGGCATCGAGTTCAACTCTCTTTATTTGTAGAGTATAAATAGACTGATCTTCGGGTTGGGTGTCGTTGTGTTCTTCAATATATTCGAATAATTCAGAAATACAAAATTTAAGTTTTTCCGTTTGCGATAAAAATGTTTATTTGTGTGGGTTAATTGTATATATGTATACACACATGTAAGTGAGTGTGTACAAGTAAGGGTATTTAAGAATATAAATATAATTACAATTTTGAATATAACCGGATCTGGTTATATCCGCGTTTGCCGTGGTTGTTGTTATTGCTCCTGATGCTGATGCTGCTATATATTTTTGTGACTGTATATCCGTCCGCTTTGATGAATACTCCTTTTTATACCCTGAACAGGGTATATTAACTTTGTCACGATGTTTGTAACACCCAGAAGGAAGCGTCGGAGACCCTATAAAGTGTATATATAAATGATCAGTATGTTGAGCTGAGTCGATTTAGCCATGTCCGTCTGTCTGTCCGTCTGTCCGTCTGTCTGTATATATACGAACTAGTCCCTCAGTTTTTAAGATATCCTTTTGAAATTTTGCAAACGTCATTTTCTCTTCAAGAAGCTGCTCATTTGTCGGAACGGCCGATATCGGACCACTATAACATATAGCTGCTATATAAACTGAACGATCGGAATCAAGTTCTCATATGGAAAACTTTCGCATTTGACAATTTATCATCACCAAATCTGGTATAGATTATTTTCTAGGGCAAAGATGTAATATCCGAGAAAATTGTTCAGATCGGTTAACTATAACATATAGCTGCCATACAAACTGAACGATCGGAATCAAGTTCTTGTATGGACAACTTTCACATTTGACAAGATATATTCACGAAATTTGGTATATATTATTTTCTAAGGCAACAATGTAATCTCCGAAGAAATTGTTCAGATCGTTTAACTATAGCATATAGCTGCCATACAAACTGAATGATCGGAATCAAGTTCTTGTATGGAAAACTTTCACATTTGACAAGATATATTTACAAAATTTGGTATAGATTATTTTTTAAGGTAACAATGTAATCTCTAAGAAACTTGTTCAGAACGGGTAACTATAGCATATAGCTTCCATACAAACTGGACTCATAGTTACTAACAGAAATGCACCTGTGAAGGGTATTTAGCTTCGGTGCAACCGAAGTTAACGTTTTTTCGTGTTATTGTGGTTTTTTCTTTTAGTTGGGACCGTCTAAGTTATGTTGGCGCTGTTGAATGTATTTGCATTGTCCTCCAATTCGTATTTCGTATTTTGATTCCTAAAAATCGATTATTTTACGAGAAAACTCGATTCTCGAGTAGAATCGGATTCGAGATTACCATCCCTACTGGCAGCCATCGCGTGCACATATAATAACCTCCGCACAATAACCACCTCAAAAAATGATTTTTTTCCATGTTATTTAAATGAAAAATAGAAAATTTGAAACAGGCATCTCTTAATATTAATATTAAGAGCTCATCTTTTGAGCGACTTTTTGTCACATTTTCGAAAGTTTTTAGCCTGTTTTTCGGTGGAAAAAAAGGTTGCCTCAGAATGACACACCCTAATTTACATACGGACTCATACGCGTATATACGAAAGACTCTGAAAAATATACCCTGTTTACATCGGGTACAACGTAAAGGCAATAGTAAATATAATATAAAACGTTTTATAACATACTTAAATATTTGTATATAAGAGTATTATCACATATGTAGATACGCTCACTGCTTCAAAGTCCACATTGGCATATTTCCCGCAATACCCCTTGATTTGTGATCAACAAAATCAAGCAGGATTGTGTAAAAAGCGTAATAATACGCGCATATGTACAAAGTGCAGTGATCTCTAAAACAAGCGCTCTTTAGCACATAATAAATATCCGCCTATAGTTATACCCTGTAGAACATTTGAACATAAAATATATATAACAGAAATATATGTATGTATATGGAAAAATAAAATACATAAAATATTTCCGGTCATTAATAAATAGTTAAATCAAATTTAAGCCATTAATTATTTATTTCATTACAAAATTCTTATTAACTTAAAACAGTTCTCGTCTAATCAAAAAGCCATTGGTTTTATTGATTTTTATGAAACTCTTACATTCTTCTATTGAACATTTTATATACGAAACTTTTTCTAAACATCTACAAGTCTAGTTTTCGCTAAGACGTTTTAATAAATATTAAATTTTTAAATAAGCTCAGACTCAAAGGAATCTAAAACAACTTATTTGTTAAAAGTTCCAAAGATAGTTTCAGAAGAAAAAAGTCCGTGTAAACCTGCAGATGCTACACGCTCAAAACAAGGTGCTACAAAACAAAAAAGGGTGAAAGATATTTCATACACCAAATATATTTCCGAGAGTGACAGTCTAATTCGATACTGCACCGATTCAAGATAATTCTGAATCGGTATTAAAGATTAAAACAGAAAATCTTGACAACTTCTGGACACGTCTCCAAGCGGCTTATGTTGCAATCGTAGAATGTGACGACTCAGATCTACCAGAAAGTTTCAAATTCTCGATTTGCTCAAAATACGAAAATCGCTTAGACCACATCGAAGAGACAAAAGCCATGATCTCTGATCAACTAAAACAAATCAAATCAATCGCACCTACTCCACAACCGAGAGTTGAGCTGCCACAAAGACAAGCCCAAGAGACAAGTTCTGGCATTCTTCTTGAAGTGGCAGTATGTGACACAGATATGTTTCACGGTGGTTATGACCAGTGGCCGTCCTTCTGGGACATGTTTACAGCTGTGTACATAAATCATCCTATATTATCACAAGCGCAGAAATTGTATTACCTCAGATACAAAACCAAAGATCAAGCAGGCGTAAAAGTCAACCAGTTCGCTCTCAATGACGAAAATTTTAATTTTGCTTGGGAAGCTCTAAAAGCACGTTACGAAAACGAGAGAATATTGATCGACAAGCTAATAACGATATTAATGAATTTACCAAAAATTCAGAAAGAAACAAGTGAAGAGTTCATAAAGCTTCAATCCACTGTTTCAAATTGTCTGTCGGTTTTATCGACACAGAATATTCCCACCGATAACTGGGACCCCATTCTGGTAAATATATGCACAGCTGCATTACCAGAAAAACCGTTACTTTTGTGGGAACAATCGCTCTCATCGCGAGGAAAGTGCCCAACATTGGCAGCAAATGAAAGAATACCTTAGTACCCAATATGAAGTTGCAGAAAAGGTAGATAAAAACTAGTCAGAACGAAAAACGTTCAAAACGACCTCAATAGAAGCTTCAATAGACCCCAAGCAAGTAGCGACAATTATTTAAATAGAAGATTTTTTAAAAATCTATCCTTTACATCCAAACAATATAAACAAACGTCATGCGAACTTTGCAGAGGAGGTCACAAGCTAAAATCGTGTGAAAAATTCAAAAAAAAAATTAATGTTAGCGATCGATACAATTTCGTAAGAACGAAAAAATTATGTACAAACTGTTTGTCATAAAAGACATCATTCAATGATGCGACGGGAATGGGCGGAAGAGTTGTTCAAAACTCCAATAAAATCTGCCCCATTACCCTCCTTTCCCCCCAAGCGGATAAGCGCATACATGCAGAAGCTATTGTCTTACCGAAATTAATCAATATGCTACCAAGCTATTATATAAGTAGCAAGCATTGGCAAAAGGTTTCACACCTAAATATAGCAGACCCAAACTGCAACACCGCCGCTCAAATATTAATATTAGGCAGCGATCTCATAACACAGATAACACTCGAAGGTATTGAGAAAATCACAAATATACTTCTGGCGCAAAATAAGATTTTCGGATGGGCCCTAAGTGGTCTAGTTGCGGAACCAGTTGCATCATTGACGACTCAAGTTGAGGAAGTATCAAACGAGTACCTCAATTCACAATTGAAAAATTAGAAGAACTCCACCCTATATCAGTCACAACCCCTGAAGATCAGTACTGTGAGGATTTTTACAAAGCCACAACTACTAGATCAGAAAATGGTCGGTAGGTCGTACGACTACCACTTAAGCAACAATTTCTTAACACACTCGCTGACATTCCACGAATTGGCAGACAACACAAAGTCAGAATTTCTTCTGGAAACTGAGGTGTTGAAAACTCAAACGTATGTAGACGATATTCTGTCTGGAAGTCACACCCTTCCACAAGCATACGGGGCCTTATCACAGGTAATAAAAGCCCTCAAATCCGCAAGGTTTCCAATAAAACAGATTAAGGCAAATTACCCAAATATACTCAAAAATGTTCCAAACGAAAATTTGTTGGACACTAATTTACTTATATTCGAAAAGGAAAGTACAACATAAACAGTAGATATCAAATGGAATGCGATATCGGACCAGTTCTCATACATGACTGAGCCCATATCCACATTATCAGCCATAAAAAAAGACAGATTTTACCCTCGGTGGCTTCGACCCCGCAGAATGACTTTCGCCAATTATGATCCAAGCGAAAATCTTAATACAAGGATTATGGCTAGATGGAACGGATTGGGACGAACAAGTGAAACCTCTTCGCTTAGAAAAATGGTCTCAGTTTGCAAACAATCTGAATGATATTTCTCAGATACAAATTCCGCGATGGGTAAATTATTTCCCCGATCACAAAAGCGAATTACATGGCTTCTGTAACGCCTCTGAAAAGGCATACTGCGCTACTATCTATGTGCGTTCGCAAAGTGACACCACGACCACAACGCACTTATTAGTAGCAAAAGCAAAGGTGGTACCTTTGAAAACTATAAATCTCCCACGACTTGAATTATGTGGCGCACTACTACTTTCCAAATTAGTAGCCATGGTGCAAATGCATTTAAACATGACAAAATGCAAACTATATATGTGGTCCGATTCAGAAATTGTACTAGCGTGGTTGGAAAAATCACCACATTCATGGAAGACGTATATTTCTAACCGAACGTCTCAAATACTTGACCTAGTGGGATCAGCCACTTGGCGTCACGTAGCCAGTGCTGACAATCCTGTCGATCTAGGTACAAGAGGGTGCAAACCACTGCACCTTGCAACTAACACCCTCTGGTGGAATGGCCCCCGATGGTTGATAGAATCTCCTGATTCTTGGCCACAATCCCCCATGCGCAAGATTGTCTCCCCAGAAGGTCGAAAAATCTCTACCTTTCACATATTATTGGATGATACCATCCTTGAACAGTTTTCATCGTTTCCAAGATGTAGTTGCTTATATGTACAAATTTATAGAACAACTCAAAAGCAAAGGATCACATAATTTCCCATGCAACACAGTGACGACCTAGAGTTACAAAAGGCAAAGGTCGTACTAATAGCACATACACAAGCGCGCTACTTCAGCCGCGATATATCGCTGTTGAGAGAATCGAAGCCGATTGATTAAAAGAGCTCACTCCACTTTTCTGGACACGAAAGGCCTGCTTCGTGCCAATAGTCGGCTCCTAACTTACAATGAACGCCACCCCATAATAATTCCAGAGAGGTCACCATTTGCCACATTATTCCTAAGTTACATGCACATCTTAATGCTACACGCCGAACATCGCCTCATGCAATATATGATACGCCAGGAGTATTATATCCTCGTCTTAAGCCGCGAATCAAGAAGTGCATCTTCACGTGCAAGATCTGCACTATGCACAAACAGAAGATGCGAACGCAGATTATAAAGATCAAAGATCATAAGCGATAATGGCAAAACTTCCAATGGAGCTCAACGAGCCACAGAAAAGCAATTTGTGGATTTCCTAAAGCAGGTGACACCCGACATCGTACATAAGTACGCCCCTCAAGGTACCAATTGGCAATTTATACCCTCAAACGCTCCACATATGAGCGGTTTATGGGAATCAGCTGTAAAAAGCTTTAAATCCCATTTCAAACGGGTGGCTGGAAATTATAAATTCAATTACGAAGAGTTCACGACTTTATTAAAACGAATTGAAGCCGTTCTCAAACCACGGCCACTCACAGTACTCTCGCAAGACCTCTCAGATTTCACCGCCTTAACTCCAGGGCATTCCTGAGTCAGGCGTGGAGACGCTATCCCTATAAAATCGCCATATACGATTTAAAATTCTCCATTATGATTTCAGCCGACGATGGAGGAACGAGTACATAAGAGATCTCCACAAAATATACCGTTGGAAGACTCCTGAACAAGTGCCTTAACTTGCAGATTGTGTCCTCATTCATGATGATTGTTTACGACCTACCGAGTGGCGGCTTGGCCACATAGAAAAGCTACATTATGGTACCGACGGTCACATACAAGTCGTGGATCTCCGCAATCACAACGGAACTCTAACCACACCGCTCGTGAAGCTGTGCTTTTTACCAACCACTGAGGCGAATCCGAAAACCAAAAAAACCAAACCGCGATATAATAAAAACATTAAATTTAACAATAAAACGAGAAATACGCCTATAACAACCGTTCGAATTAACACGCTGTATAAATTAACCAAACTTTTTAGCGAAAAATTGTCAATCAATACGACGACACGTTCATGCCACATATCGTGGCACGATCACCATGTCTGCTTATCTGATAGAAATTTATAACCAACAATATTCTCTATACAGATTACCATGGATGTAGATACGCCAGTTGTAAATACGCTAACCGCTCGGGCGGCTACGAATGTGCCACGCAACGGGCCTACACCAGCGCCCCGAACGGTAGTTGTAACAGCATCGTCCGCTGCACCGACAACCACGCCAGCAACAGCACCGGCAACAACGCCGGTACTTGTAAATGAGCACCTGACCCCCCTCTTTATTTAACATATCAACACCCCACACATACACACCATACTCAACAAGTCCTCTTTTCATTCCACACACACTAACTCAACGCATCATCATCTACACCACACTTTTTACACCACACACGAGGACACCAAACACAATCAACAAAAGAGACTGGCGGATGGTGCCTGGGGCTCTTTCTCTATCGATCCATGCGAGTATAAGCAACTGACCAATTTATCATTTTTTTCCGAACGTTATCGACTTCAATCGCAGTAAAGGTGAATGCCGTGAATTTATTCTTTTAACAAAATTTCCACATACTGTTGTAAAACCCCCAGAGGTGATCTAGTGACTGATGTAGGAGAACATACTTAAATTATGGAGGGAACACTTCTCCAGCCTACTGAATGATAGTGAAAGTATGTATAACGACAGGAGAAGACGAATCCGATTCACCAATTTATGACGATTAAGAAGACGTTCCATTGCCCGACCATGCAGAAGTTCGAATAGCAATTAGCAATGGATTGTCGGCCGAGCTACTCAAATACGGCGGCGAAGAGCTGATAACGAGAATGCATCAGCTTCTTTGTAAAATATGGTCGGATGAAAGCATGCCCAACGATTGGAATTTAAGTCTCCTCTGCCCAATCCACAAAAAGGGAGACCCCAAAATCTACGCCAACTACCGTGGGATAAACCTCCTCAACATCGCATGTACGGTTCTATCGGGCGTATTGTGTAAAAGATTAAAGCCCGCCTTCAACAAACTGATTGGACCGTATCAGTGTGGCTTTAGACCTGGAAAATTAACAACTGGCAGATATTCATCACTGGCCAAATCTTGGAAAAGACCCGTGAAAGGAGAATCTACGCTCACCACCCCTTCGTCGATTTCAAAGTTGCTTTTGACAGGACGAAAAGGAGCTGTCTTTATACCGGGATGTCTAATTTTGGTATCCCCGCAAAACTACACGGTTGTGTAAACTGACATTGAGCAACACTGAAAGCTCTGTCAGGATCGGGAAGGACCTCTCCGAGGCGTTTGATACCAAACGAGGTTTCTGACAAG
Organism: Bactrocera correcta; assembly: GCA_027475135.1. NCBI lineage: Eukaryota > Metazoa > Arthropoda > Insecta > Diptera > Tephritidae > Bactrocera > Bactrocera correcta. Next base: position 20,875,805 of record CM050322.1, read on the forward strand.
GCGACTCCCTATCGTGCGACTTTTTCAATCTGCTGCTGGAGAAATAATTCGAGCTGCAGAGCTTAATCGAGCAAGTACAATCTTTTATAAGAGTGTACAGCTGCTGGCGTATGTCGATGATATTGATATTATTGGCCCTAACAATCGCGCGTTAGTTCTGCTTTCTCCAGAATGGATAAAAGTAAATGGGTCTGGTGGTGAACAAGAACAAGATGAAATATCTCATGACATCAAACAAACACTCGCCACAATACCGACTAGGCTCCCACGTCACTGTTAACAACGTCCGGTGTGTTTAACGTGGGTACCTGCTGACGATGCCCATTCCCCACGGCACTCGAAAGCACAGCGGATCGAATCAATGCGTTGATCAGTGCCCTGAGAATGCTAAGCATTTTCAATACCAATTCGTAGTGGGGAATGGACACATTAACCACCTTGGTGGGGTTAGAGGCCCATCTAAAACCTCTGCCGTGCTTTGGGTCCGGTATCAAGAGCTCCTGCTCTCCGTGGTACCAGAATTAAGTCTCCGGTCAGACATCGTAGCCGAAGCTACTACGAGTTGAGCTTCCTACAACTCAGGACTGGTGGCCAGGGGTTAGACGCCATACACACATCACATACACGCACCACTCATACAAAATCTAGCCTAGTTCCCAGCTAATCGCTTTCACCGCTTAAACAACTCACGCGCAAACGACCCTAACTGTATTCCGACTAGTGGAGATCACACCACTATCATCTAATCGTCCATCCCTGTTAACAGTCAAAACTTCGAAGTGGTAGATCATTTTTCTATCTTGGAATCTTGCCAACAGGTGCTTCTTCGGGCTAAGTAGGCATTTGAGAAGTAAAGTCCTATCCCGACGACCAAAAACAAAACTTTATAGGTCACTAATTATTCCTGTCCTGCTATGTGGTGCAGAGGCATAGGTGCTAACAACATAGAGTTTTTGGGAGAAAGGTTCTGCATAAGATTTATGGTCTTTTGTGCATTGGGAAAGGCCCAAGTAAGGAAGAAGAATATTTTTTAACATTTTGTGTACCTAGTTATTACTCCCACATGTAAATCAAATCTTTCAGACAATGTTTGACCTCGGCCTCGTTTTCATACACGGCCGACGTGTCATAAAAAGGCGCATTCTTGGGGATTCGCATTTTGGTTCAAAAGGAAAAAAAATTCCCAACAATGTGGAAGAAAACTTGGTTTTGGACAAGAATTCTTGCAGTTTTTGAGTAGTCAGTAACTTGTTGTCTATTAATTTTGCTTTGCCAATGGCATCCAGTGATAAGTTTCCCTTTGAGCTAAAACGTTGCACACGCTTCATTATCCAAAAGGCCTTTGAAACTATTCTTTGTGAGGATAGGCTCATTTTGGTTGAATGCACAATAAAAAATTCCCTTTGGGGTGAAGACAACCAGAACGCCGTTCAAGAATTGTTTTCCCATTATTTCCTTGATTCCCAACTAATTTCTATAGGTTTGTACCCTTTGGGTTGGAAATGCATATGTGAAACCCTATTTTTCAATAACTTTGGAAAAAACACGGTAAAACTCAGAATGCTATCAAATCGTTTAGCTGTAAGCTATTGACTTTTCTAGTTGGAAAATTAAGGAAAACTGAACTTGGTTGATCATGATGGTTTCAACAAGATGCGGTGACATGCACACACATCGGTAACTTCTATGGGGTCTACATTTTTACGAGGGAAAACTTCTGATAACAATTCAATCTCGAGCTCAACGTAGAAGCTAGCGGCACCTTTGAAAAAAAAGTTTCTACTTCAAATTGTGCATATTATATATCCCGCCTTTAGAATTTATTTGGGCTACGTCAAGTCTAAAGTCTACAGAAATAAGCCAGCAACTATTCCAGCTTTGGAAGACAACATTTCCGAAGAAATTCGGGCTATTCCGGCCGAAATGCTCGAAAAAGTTGCCCAAAATTGGACTTTCCGAATGGACCACCTAAGACGCAGCCGCGGTCAACATTTAAATGAAATTATCTTCAAAAAGTAAATGTCATGAACCAATCTAACGTTTCAAATAAAGAACCGATGAGATTTTGCAAATTTTATGCGTTTTTTTTTTTTTAAAAGTTATCAAGCTCTTAAAAAATCACCCTATAAATTCAATTTGCACACATCTGCGATAAGTATCATTGCTTTTCCCATTATTTCCTTGTATTTCCAGTTACTAATTTCTATCAGGACTTTGACTAGCAACGAAAATTTGCGGCTTGGATAACTGCATCATGCTGTTAAACCCATATTTTGTCACATAACTTGTCAAAGTAAAAAAAACACGCCGTAAAATCTCAGAATGCTCGATGCACAATAGTTTTAGCTGTAAGCTATTGACTTTTCTATGTTGGAAAACTTGAAGGATAAACTGCGGATAATGTATCAATCGAATAGATAAAAGATGAAGGTGAATGCAGCATCTATTTCGAATTATCGGTAAAACCGCGTTATTTCAAATTAAGCACTTTCAGTTTCGGATCTGATTGGGTTTCCTAACAATTTAATCTGCACACGTTGCAACAATTTGTAACTTCAGTGGGGTCTTAGCATTATTTACGAGGGCTGTCTGATAAATAACCGACCTCAACGTGAAGCTAGCGGCACCTTTGAAAAAAAAGTTTCTACTTCAAATTGTGCATATTATAATAGCTACTCGCCAAAATTTTAGAAATTTATCTTGCGCAATTATCTGTTGACAGTCGTTTTTGTGAGTCTATTTCGGTGATTGCCACAAAATGGAAAAAATTGAATATTGAGCTGTAATTAAATTTTTATTTTTGAAAGGCAATACGCCTTCACAAATCAAAGATGAGTTGGACTGTGTGTACGGTGACTCTGCACCATCGTTTACCACCATAAAATTTTGGGCAGCTGAATTTAAACGCGGTCGCAGGAGCTTGGAAGATGATGAACGTCCTGGGCGTCCAAAAGCTGTAACCACTAACGATAACATCGCTAAAGTTCATCAATTGGTATTAGACGACCGCCGGATTAAAGTTAAGGAAATAGCTGAGATTATGAAGATGTCAAAAGAACGTGTTTGCCACATATTAAACCAAGATTTGGGCATGAGAAAGCTGTCCGCGCGTTGGGTGGCGCGTTTGCTTACGGTAGACCACAAACGTGCGCGCATGAACATTTTCAGCGCACTGTTGGCTCAACCTGTAGACGAAACCTGGATTCATCATTATACGCCCGAAACAAAAATCTAATCTAAACAGTGGATTGAAAAGGGGAACCGGCCCCAAAAAAACCTAAAGCTGTGTATTCGGCTGGGAAAGTGAAGGCGAGTGTTTTTTGGGACAGCCATGGAATTATTTTTATCGACTATCTTGAAAAAGGAAAAACTATAATAGGAGCATACTACGCATCATTATTGGACAAGCTAAAGGAAGAAATTTCGAAAAATCGGCCACATTTGCAAAAAAAAAGAAAGTCTTGTTCCACCAAGACAACGCACCATCTCACACCTCAACAGCCGCCATGGCAAAAATCCACGAATTGCGGTTCGAACTGCTTGACCATCCACCTTATTCACCGGATCTAGCACCAAGCGACTTTTTTTTGTTTCCTCAACTTAAAACTGCGCTCGGCGGCCAGAGATTTTCGTCAAATGAGGAGGCAATCTCTTTCGTGAACTCGTATTTTGCAGACAAAGACGCCAAGTACTATTTGGAAGGGTTGCAGAGATAGGAGCATCGCTGGGAGAAGTGTGTGGAGTTGCAAGGAGACTATGTAGAAAAATAAAAAAAAAATTTTGAAAAAGTCGCGTGCATGATGGTTAGGTCGGTTATTTATCAGACAGCCCTCGTAATATATTCCAAAATGGAGACAGTTTTTTATTTTGTTTCTGAATACTTTATATTTTTTCAAAGCAGTAAGATTACTAATAAGCTAAATGTCTCCTATTTTTCTTTTCTGAATCCGCTACTGGTTAAATATTTGGTAAATATACTTTCTTGTAATTAGATACACCCAATTTTAGATACACACCATTACTACTGTCAGGAAAGGATTAACTTTGAATTTCAATTGTATATCCACATATTCGATAGAGGTTTGAAGAGTTTAGTATGTATTAGGATTTTTGGCGACATTGCAGCCAAAATCATGGTAAGGTCCATAGTTTTTGAAGGGTACTGAGTATTTTCCTTTTTTGCTATCTTCCTCTAATTCCAATTGAAATACATATTCCTTGATGTTAATGTTTTCCGACTCCATGGCCTCTCGCAACCGTGCCTTTTTTTCAGTTTTTAATCCATTAGTCATCAAACCACTTTGCTCAATCTCCTTTTTCGTTTGTACAATCTTTATATCGCTAAAGTTATTAGACAATTCCATCTCTGACTCCATTTGTAACGAATTTCTCGATAAATCGTCTACCAAATAACTCACACTTGATTTCGATCACTGAATTCTTAAACAAAAGTCCCATTTTAGTGGCTATACACTTATCTTTTTTTCTAATACCAACAACCTAACGCCTTACTATTTACATTTTCCGAATTAAGAACTTCTAACTTATATGTAATTTCGTCTTCTCACTGACTTATCACTCTAACTTGAACTGTCAGGGACATAATCAGACAGCCCTTATATAATATATAAAATTGTTACATTAAACATAAAACATCGCCACTCGAACATTTTTATAACTACGAATTTCGCTGTCTAGTTGATCCTGCCAATTTACGTCGATTCGATTTTATTCCATTATCAGTGTTCGTCATAGTTTAATGAATGATGTAGTACGTTCTTAAGAATTTTAAACTTTCATTAAATTTTAATTTTCAGAAAATAGTTCCTTACAAAAATAATTCCACGCATCAAATATGATTTGATATTAATATTTTTCCCGTCAATACATGTTAATATATAGTATATGGAAATAATTTTTTTCAATCTACATGAAAAATCCGTTTAGAAAATAAATATGTACGTTGTCTGCTTTATAAAATATACATCAAAATTTATTCATAGATTGGCATAAATATATCGTTACCTTAAATGCAAAATAACGTATGATCAAATAAAATTCGAAATCGAGTATCTCATTGATTACGACCCACTACTTCAAATGACATACATTTGTTTCACTGATGTTTCATTATTTTCCCTATGAATTTCCGAAAATGTTGTTACGTTATTTTGCATTTAAAGTAATGATATATAGTTAAAGGCGTATAAATTAATATACAAAATTAGCCATTTGTTTTTTATTATTATGGAGAACCATATTTGCTGTACATTTACGCACCGGAAGAGATACCAAAAAATGTTGTTTATCAAGCTACGCTACGTTAGTTTTTTTTTTTTTTTTTTTTTTTTTTTTTTTTTTTTTTTTTTTGTATATCATTGAGTGCGGTCAAGATCCGTGTGTGCTCCGCAATTATGACAATTTGGAAATAAGCCAATCTGTGGTAATTCGTGAGTGTTTTGATGTTGTCAACACGTTTCATATCGATTTTCTTGGATTAAGGGTAGAAATTGATGAAACGCATTCGATCAAATTACATTTCCAATCGAAGTTTGTTTTGTTTTTTTCTTTTTTTTTTTTAAAAATAAACACAATATATATAAACATAATATAACACTCAAACTATTAATTTTCGCCGTGAAAAAAGTGCACATCAGCTGTTTCTTTTACACGTTTTTTCTGCGTATATTAAATCAGCTGTTCTGTTCTAACTATTTCCAATTGCATTCAGCGCTGCCATACTGGCCAAACAAAAACAAAAAACAAACTCCTTGTTCAAACGACAGGTTTCTAATACCCAGTAGAGAAATCATTAGAAAATAAAAATGGCTGAACCTCTTCATGAGGTGACGCCGAGGAACAGTCCCAGCTCATTTAGAGTAAATAATATAAGAGAATTAGAAAAAACTAACTCAGTTATAAATGAGAGGCTTAGAAATTTGGAAGCGATGTGCAATAAGTTACATGAAGATAACATAGAATTAAAAAGAGAAAACGAAGAACTAAAATCTAGTAAAAGCAAGCATGTGAGTGTTGAAGCAAAACCTTCTAGTATGAATGTAGATCAAATATACGAAACCGATGAAGATGAGCTAGCTAAAGAAACTAAGTGGATACTCAAAAAGAAGCGCTCTTCAAAACAACGCAAAGCTGATACTTCTCCAAAAATTGCAGCCCTTCGAAAAATAAAAATAAAGAGTAGGCGGCCAACAATGATACTAAAACCCACCGCCCACTTCCTATTATAATTAACGACGTAATAAAGAACAACTTTCAAATAAAGCTTTTGAGCAACGGCGCCTACAAACTTAATGTCTTCATGCAAACAAATATCGCACAATAACAAAATACTTTTCTAAATATGGTATATGAAAATATACCTTGGTTTAGCTACAAGAGTAAACATAATAGGCCAATAAAAGTAATGATAAAAAATTTACACCACTCATGCAATACATAATCCATTTTAAATGATCTAAAATCTCAAGGTTTTAAGGTCATAAATGCAATTAAAAAGCTTAAATGCAAGACTAAGGAACCGCTAGATATGTTTTTAGTAGTATTTGATGCCACCGAAGACATTAAGAAAATTCACTAGATCAAAACCATTCTTAGTACCGTTGTCAAAGTTGAGCCTATTAAAGTATCTAAATTAATTCCACAGTGCAAAAACTGTCAAGCTTTTGGATATACGAAAAACTTCTGTGGCAAGCCATCGAGGTGTGTGAAATGTGGAGGCAAACATCCTACTACTGAATGCCGAAAAGCCGAAAAAGACCCTGCAAAATATTGCAACTACTGCGGTTCTCATCCTGCAAGCTACCGTGGTTGTGTCGTCGCACAAGAACTGCAAAAACTAAGAGATAAAAAGAATGGTAATTCAGTTGAGGAGGATGCCAATGCTCCGACGAACAAACCCATTGTGAACACAGGAGAAGTAAAATCCCTTCCTTCCGGTTTTAAAGTTAAAGAGGAGGGAGCGCTATAATTATCAAAAGCAACATTGAACATAGCGAGGAAGATCCGATTAAGATGGAAGAAATTTAAGCTGCAACAATTTCAGTTAATTTGCGCAATCACCCTTTGTATCTTATTGCCCTGTATAGTCCACCTAGACATAATATAAAAATAGAAAAGTATATGAACTTATTAAAAAAATATGACGGAAGGTATATCATTGGTGGCGATTGGTGGCGATTATAACTCATTGGGGATCTCGTTTAACTACAACCAAAGGTCGAGAACTTCTCAAAGCTATACAAGCAGTTGGATGCAATTTTGTTTCCACAGGAAGACCCACTTATTGGCCTACAGATAGTCAGAAATTGCCCGACCTTCTGGACTTCTTTATAATCAATAAAATACCGAAACTCAATTTATGTATAAAAGATTGCTCAGACCAAGCTCTGACCATTCTCCAGTGCTGTTAACTCTGTATGAAAAGCCAATTCTTTCGGTCTCCAAGCCAACGTTATGCAATAAACACACTAATTGGAATAAATTTAAAAATATATTGAATAAAGTCGACCCAAGTCTTAAGCACATATCGACTGGTATTGAGTTGGACTGTGAGGTTGAAAATTCCACAAAAATAATTCAAAATGCTGCGTGGAAGAGTACACCAAATACCCGCGTGAATCTAAGTGGTACCAAATACCCACAACACATCTTAGAAAGTATCCATAAAAAGCGCAAGCTTCGATGGAGATAGCAGCAAACAAGGTTCTCTGCTCTCAAAACTAAGCTTAACAAATGTACAGCAAAACTAAGAGCACAAATTAAAGAGTTTAAAAATTTTTCATTCAAAACTTATCTGGTTAAACTCACAGCTAATCAATCCACCGACTATTCACTTTGGAAAGCTGCAAGAAATATTAATCAACAAAGAAAACATGTAGCACCACTAAAACTAAACGAAACTGCATGGGCCAAAATGAATGAACAAAAAGCCGCCGTATTTGCAAACCATTTGAGAAACACATTTACGCCTAACAATGGGTATGAGATAAATTGTGAAAATAGTTGGATGGATCCACACATCAGCATTTCTCCTGTTACTATTAAAGAAATTAAAAATCTTATCCGGAAAACAGGACTCAAAAGAACATCTGGGTACGATTTAATAACTGGAGAAATATTATGCAATTTACCAAAGAATTGTATAAAAAGAACTTGTAAACATTATAAACAGTGCTTTATGCCTAAGACACGTGCCATCGCTTTGGAAAGTATCTGAAGTCATAATGATACCCAAGCCAGTACACGTTGTTACATCGTATAGGCCAATTTGTACTCATAAATAGGCTCAAACTAATAATCGCTCATAAAAACCTAATACCAACACATCAATTTGGCTTCCATGACCACCATTCAATAACTGACCAGGTACACCGAATCGTTAATTTCGTTGAAAATACAATCGATAAAAAAAACGTTTGTAAGGCGGCCTTTTTGACAAAGTTTGGCACACGGGTCTACTGCTCAAATTGAAATACATGATACCCAAACAACTTTGTGAAATAATTGCTTCGCACTTAAAAGATAGATACTTCCGCATTAAACAAGAGGATGCATATTCAAACTTGCAACCGATAGAAGCCGGTATTCCCCAGGCAAGCGTGTTGGGGCCAATGGTTTACTTGCTTTTTACCAGTGACCTCCCGTCTGACTCTAGTTATATGACAGCGACATTTGCGGATGACACAGCTTTGTTGACAGCTGGAGAGACAACTTCAGTATCTAGTCGACGAGTGCAGACAGCAATCACTAAGTGGGCACCTAAGTGGCGCATCAAATTAAACGACACCAAATCAATTCATGTCGACTTTACCTTGAAAAAGCCGGCATATTGTCCAATTTATATAAATAACATTCCTATACCACACCATAACAGTGCTAAATACTTAGGTATCACCTTAGATGCTAAGCTACGCTGGAAAGAGCATGTCAAAAAAAAAAAAAAAAAACAAGGAGCGAGCTTGATATGAAATTTGGCAAACTTTACCACCTAGTTGGCAGGAAATCGAAGCTATCAATACAAAACAAACTGTTATTCTACAATATAATCAAGTCTTAAAGTCAGTTTGGACCTACGGAGCCCAACTATGGGGTTGCTCAAGTCAAAGCTGTATTGCCAGCATTCAGCGCTTTCAAAGCAAGGTACTAATGACTTCAGTTAATGCTCCTTGGTACATTAGATCTACTGACCAGCACCGTGATCTAGGCGTGAATTCAGTGGTAAATGAAATCTCCAACTTAGCAAAGTCTCACAAACTGAGGCTTAGACAGCACGTTAATGAGGAATTCTCCAGACTCATCGAAACTGCTGGGCGAGAAATCCGGTTGAAACGCAAGAAGACTTCCGATCTACATAGTAAGACAACAGTAGCAGCAAAAGTATTCCTTAATATTTAGCTGTTAAGTATCTCTCCTAATTAATTAGACTAGAATTTTTGTTAGTATTTTACTTTTATATACTAGGTACAAAGTAAAATAATATTAATAAAAAATAAGAAAAGCTACGTTACCTTGGAAAAAAAATTAAATAATAAATTTAACATTCTTTTCATTTCAAAACACATAATTTCATACATAAAACATAGAGAAGGTGCAGGTTCGACAGCGAACATTTGTTAGATTTATAGTAAGGAATTCACCTCACAACCACAGAATTCGCGCTGCGAAATGCTAAAATTTTTAACAGTTCTCCACATACTCAACAGAGAATATGAAGAGAAATAAATACGAGTATATAGTAAGGGTATTCAGACCGAAGCCTGTTAATTAGGTAATTCGTTAGTTGATACTTCGTTAAAAGGCTTAACTGTGAACATACTTTTAGTTCTACCTCTGTAGAATGATAAATTTTATTCCGAAAGAGCTGATTCAATTTTATTAAAGAGTAAAAATGCTTCAACAAAGTGCGAAATCAAAAATTGTCAGTCATTTAATTGAAAATTATGTGGAGCAGATCAAATTTATTACTGGTAAGTACTTTAAATTGATGTACAGAGGAGCAGGAGGACAGCTGATGTGATATTACTGAGTAAGGAATCAATTATTAAGCTTTTCATATGGATAGTTCGTTACTCGGTAGAACGATACAAAATTACAAAAACAAAATACATGTAAAAACTACCGAATAACGACTAACGAACTAATAAGGCTGGTCTGAATACCCCTAGTATGTATTTTCGGCATGTAATGACATGGCATGTATGCCCAAGCAGGGAATATGAAGGGACATAAATGTATGTATGCATACTCCTTATGATACTCCCAACAACAACATTGTGATATTTTTATACCCTGAACAGGGTATATTAAGTTTGTCACGATGTTTGTAACACCCAGAAGGAAGCGTCGAAGACCCTATAAAGTATATATATAAATGATCAGTATGTTGAGCTGAGTCGATTTAGCCATGTCCGTCTGTCCGTCTGTCTGTATATATACGAACTAGTCCCTCAGTTTTTAAGATATCCTTTTGAAATTTTGCTGCTCATTTGTCCGAACGGCCGGTATCGGATCACTATAACATATAGCTGCCATATAAACTGAACGATCGGAATCAAGTTCTCAAATGGAAAACTTTCGCATTTGACAATGTATCTTCACCAAATTTGGTATAGATTATTTTCTATGGCAAAAATGTAATATCCGAGAAAATTGTTCAGATCGGTTAACTGTAGCATATAGCTACCATACAAAATGAGCGATCGGAATCAAGTTCTTGTATGGACAACTTTCACCTTTGAAAAGATATATTCACGAAATTTGGTATATATTATTTTCTAAGGCAACAATGTAATCTCCGAAAAAATTGTTCAGATCGGTTTACTATAGCATATAGCTGCCATACAAACTTAACGATCGGAATCAAGTTCTTGTATGGACAACTTTCACATTTAACAAGATATATTCACGAAATTTAATATAGCTTATTTTCTAAGGCAACAATGTAATCTCTAAAAAACTTGTTCAGAACGGGTTACTATAGCATATAGCTTCCATACAAACTGGACACATAGTTACTAACAGAAATGCACCTGTGAAGGGTACTTAGCTTCGGTGCAACCGAAGTTAACGTTTTTTCTTGTCATGCTTCAATTTTTCTTTCAACTTGGGAATCGCAATGTATGCAAATTTGTATGTATGCTTTTGCGTTTTGCCGTCGGCAAATCAATATTGACATGTAAACGTAATAATGATATGAGTATAATCTTATATGAATGCATGCATAGTAAAATTTATAGTCAATTTGGAGTTGAATATTTAATAATTTTGTTTGATTTTTACATAATATAGTATACTAATAAATATTTTTGTATTATGTTTCGTACTAATAGAAATTAAATTTATTACAATTTATCTTTGTGCGCATCCCGTGATTACAAAAAACTAATTAACAATAATTCGCTGAATGCTTATTATCAAAATGTTAGAGGTCTTAATACAAAACTTGCTGACTTGTATTTAAAAAGCGTTCATTGCAACTTTAAAATCATTGCTTTCACAGAAACTTGGCTAAAGCCTCACATTTTTGATAATGAAATATTCAACAGCGAATTCGAAATCTTTAGATATGACCGGCTGAACAGAAAAGAAGGTGGTGTCTTGTTTGCTGTTCATTCTTCAATTCTATCTGAAGAAGTCGATGTTCCGCATGCAGACTTCATAGAATTTAAGTGCATTCATTGCGCTAATAGTAGCCATATCTACTTAACTTTATCTTATATACCGCCTAACTCGGACATATCTGTATACATATATGCAGCATGCTTCATTAATAAATAATATTTTCTCGATGGCTAATAATACTGATTCCATGATTGTTTTGGGAGATTTCAATTTACCGTGCGTATCATGGAACTATATTGATGATTATACAATTCCCTTCAGTACTCGCTTATGTTTTTATGTTTACTTTAAACTTATTCGAAAGATATGTTCCGAAGTGTGTTGTTTCTCAAAAAATAATTTCTAATTTATGGTTTTCGAAAGAATTATGTAAATTAAAAAATGGAAAATCTCTTGCTTTTAAACTTTTTAAAAAACTGGTTTAGTTGTTGACTATTCAAAATATTCTAAATTGCGTCGACAATTTGCTGAACTTAACAAAATATGTTATAATAATTATATAAATAAAATAAAAAATAATGTTATACGTAATCCAAAATTATTCTATGGTTTCGTCAACTCCAAACGCAGAATTTCTAATTTTCCGTCCGCAATGAAATATAATTCTAGTATGTCTAGTGACACGCATTTGTAGGCAGAAAAAGAAAGAGACCGAAATGCGTGAGTACGAAGAGCTTGATAATCTGGCCGACAGGGGTAATGCTCGAAAATTCTACGAAAAGATGCGGCGACTTACAGAAGGTTTAAAGACCGGAGCATACTCTTGTAGAACCCCCCAAGGTGATCTAGTAACCGATGCCCAGAGCATACTTAAATTATGGAGGGAACACTTCTTCAGCCTACTGAATGGCAGTGAGCTCACAACACCAGGAGAAAATGAACCCGATACCCCAATCGATGACGATGGAGCAGACGTTCCATTGCGCGACCATGAAGAAGTTCGAATAGCAATTGCCCGCCTGAAAAAAAACAAAGCGGCAGGGGCCGATGGATTGCCGGCCGAGCTATTCAAACACGGCGGCGAAGAGCTGATAAGGTGCATGTATCAGCTTCTTTGCAAAATATGGTCGGATGAAAGTATGCCCAACGATTGGAATTTAAATCTGCTATACCCAATCCATAAAAAAGGAGACCCCACAATCTGCGCCAACTACCGTGGGATTAGCTTCCTCAACATCGCATATAAGGTAAGCGGCTACGCTGGCTAGGTCATGTTGTCCGGATGGACGAAAACAGCCAGGGGGAAGCAGAGGAAGAGCAAACTCTGTTGGAAGGACCAACTGGAGAAGGACCTGGCTTCGCTTGGAATATCCAATTGGCGCCACGTAGCGAAGAGAAGAAACGACTGGCGGGCTGTTGTTGACTCGGCTATAATCGCGTAAGCGCTGTCTACGCCAGTAGAGAAGAAAAAGAAGAAGATGTCTAGTGACAATCACACCATTTCTAATATGTTCGCTGAATTCTTTAAGTCTAATTACTCTCCAAAATCTCCACAAAATGTTCCGTATCAGCACAAGTTATGTCCGATTTCTGTCATTAGTGCACCTACCATTTCTGAAGCAGACGTCTTATATCAGTTAAATATGTTAGAACAATCATACCCAGATATGATTGCCTCATGCTTTCTTAAGAAATGTGCCAAGTATATATACCAACCCCTAACAAAACTATTTAATTCATCTCCAATGCAAGGTTTATATCTATCCATATGGAAAAAGTCATTTTTAATTCGACTACATAACCTTCCGGATCTCTCCACAAATTTCTTGTTCTCAGCACGGTTTTCGTAAAGGGAAATCTACAATAACTAATTTGCATTGAATTTGTATCACATGTATCAACGGGCTTTAGGGAGAATAAGAATACTGATGTTATATACACAGATTTTAGAAAAGCTTTTGATAAATTAAACCATTAAATTTTTTTGAATAAACTTGATCTTCTTGGTTTTCAACCAATGTTTCTAAAATGAGTTGCTTCTTGTCTTAGTAATAGAATTCAAGAAGTCATATTTAACGATAATTTTTCTGATATAATTAATGTTCCTTCAGACGTATCACAAGGCAGCCATCTTGGTCCAATTCTGTTCTTGTTATTTATTGATAACATATTATCGGTTGTTAAGTTTTCAAAAGTTTTATTATATGCTGACGATGTAAAACTCTTTAAAACGTATACTTCGAACAGCGAAAGATGTCAGTTGCAAACAGACTTAAAGAACCTAGTTTCTTGGTGTGATAGAAATGACTTGCCATTGAACTTTAAAAAGTCTAAAGCGATGTGCTTTTCACGTAGATCTGTAGACCCTACTTCATACTATTTTCTTGATCTGGGAGTAACTATGGACCCCAAACTCAATTTTAATCTCCACGCATATTCCACGTTTTTTAAAGCTAAAGGCACTCCTAGTTTTGTTAAACGGTGGTCTAAAGAATTTAGAGATACGCTTACCACAAAAATTTTTTTTACATCTCTGGTGAGGCCTATATTAGAGTATGCTTCTGTGGTTTGGAACCCAAGTTACCAAGTCCATTCAGATAAGTTAGAGTCCGTTCAAAAACAAATTTTACTTTTTGCCTTAAATCATTTGCATTGGGACTCCAGTTTAAATCTTCCCTCTTACACTAACCATTTAAAACTTATAAATCTCTCGACACTCGCTAGTCGTAGGGAGATGCTTGGTATAATATTTCTTGTGAAACTCATGAATGGATCAATCTGTAGCCCATCTCTCTTATCTTATTAAAAAAAAGTAACATTTAAAAACTATAAACTTTAATTTAATTCTTAGTTTGGCTGTTGAAGTTTTTGTTTCTGTAGCTGAGCAGCTTAAGATCACAACGCTTAAAACTCTCTTGCCTTTTATGGCTCAGATCTTTCCGCTCGTTCGCGGATTGCGCCCCTCGCGTTGGTTGGGCGGGAGGAAGGTAATCGTTGGGTATTATTATTATTATTATTATTAATATATACATACGTACGTATGTACATCTTTTATCATATTAATTTTACGTCTCTGCACATGCTCATATCATAATCTAATTTTGTATACGCATGTGCGCATTCAGAAATTCAAATCATGATTTTATCGCTTATCGATATATGTATTACATGTGCGCGAGTTATATCGTCACAACAGCCCCCACCAAAACCCAGAAGTAACCAATAAAACAACAACAACAAATCATTAAATCTATTTACACACTTAATAAAATTTTCATTTGAATTGTAAATAGTTTAAGCCAGCATATAAAACATTATTTTACAAACTACATAAATTGTATTCATATTCATAAATTAATTTTAAAATATTAAAGTCAGCAGAACAAAACATTGCAACAATTGTAATTAATACTTACTTCCTGTTTACCAACTTTTATACAATTATCATTATTTTAATTTTTACTGTATTTTTCTTGACTCATCAAATTTCTTTTACTTATGTTAAATAAGTCAGCAGAATAAAACATTGCAACAATTGTAATTAATGCTTACTTCCTGTTTGCCGACTTTTATACAATTATTATTGTTTTAATTTTTACTGTATTTTTCTTGACTCATAAAATTTCTTTTACTCATTTAATTCAAAAATAAAGATTCATTATTGGTGTAACCTTCAAGGAGATAAAGTGGTTTTATTGAGTGCAGTTAACGAAAAACCTAATAACATAACTGGCGCAGTCGGTAGGATAGCCAACGGTTCGGGTTGAAACTTAATTAAAAGTGCTAGCAAAATAATTTCTTTGCTAATAAATAAAACCTTGGACCACATAAGGGGCTGCCTGTTCAAAAATTCGAAGGAATATCGGCCGGAGAACAAATATCAAGAGCATATTGGTATAAGGCTACAAGGAAAACAAGCGGAAATACTAGAGAGCCGTTGGAAAAAGGACCTAAATCCCTCATGCATACAATTCTCATAGGGGCTCTGTAAGTAAATGAGTGATTATTGAATTACAAATTCATATTCCTAAATTTATTAAAACAAAAAAAAAACAAAGTAAATGAGTGGTTATTGAATTCAGATTGATATTCATAAATTAATTAAAACAAAAAAAAAAGTAAATGAGTGGTTATTGAATTACAAATCCATATTCATAAATTAATTAAAACAAAAAAAAGTAAATGAGTACAAATTCATATTCAAAGAAAATTAATTAAAAAAAAAAATTAAAGAAAAGTTAACATATGTACATATATATATTGCGAAAATAGATAAACAAAATTTAATAACAAATATATTAATTAAAAAAAAAAAAAATTTTTTTTTTTCAACCATTGGAAAGATCATTAAAAAATATAATCTTTACAACTTGAAAGAAAATATAATATTGTGAGAACTAAATATCTTATAGAATTTAGTCCACACAAAGGCCCACCCTATTGTTCACAAGCATATATACGCAGCGGTAAAACCACGCCACGAAGATGGAGAAACCAGACATGCAGATAAAAGGACAACAAGAATGCATACGCAGCGGTAAAAACACGCCACGCAAACCAGACAAGCAGACGAAACAACAGCAAGCATGCATACGCAGTGGTAAAATCACGCCACCGCCAGCAACACACGCCATCCCAGCAACACACGCCATCCCAACGCAACATGTTGCGAATGTGCTAGCACGCAACACAGGCTTGGTGGGTAGTTAGATGGCGGATGATCAGGGAGTCAGCACGGGACTGTGACAGCGTACACACGTTTTGGCATCAGACTACGCAGCGAGTTTATCCTCTGGCTAGTCTTGATACCCTGACTTGTGAACGCCGTATGTTAAGGGTGAGCTCGGTAGTGAGTTTATCCTCTGACCGACTCAACCGTTAACATCGCGGTCGCCAAGACAGTCTTCCGTGATCCGGGATCTTTAAAAGTAGTTGTCTAGTTAGTTAAGCCTATGCGAGCGTCGGCAGAAGTAGCCGAGCATAGTCGGCAGAAGCAGCAGCGCGTGATTGAAGTGGTACGGAGTAGCAAGTCGTCTAGTTAGTGAATCCTACGCGAGCGTCGGCAGAAGTAGCCGAGCGTAGTCGGCGTAGCACGCGAGGGTGAACGCGTATAGCAGGGCAGCGATAAGGAAGCCCACACGGGCGTCGGCAGAAGCAGCAGCGCGAGATTGAAGCGGTACGGAGCAGCAAGTCGTCTAGCACCTAGGAGCGCGGCAGAGCGGGGAAACGGAGCACATCGAACCGTTACCCTAACAGCGCCGTCCTCGGGCGACGACTGTACAACGCAGGAGACGTTTTGTGACTTGAATTAATATATAATATTAGATATTAATATAAGTTGAAATAAATAAAGAACGATTCGCAGAAGAGCCCCAACACTTACAAATTTATTGTAACGAACCCTGGACACGGCGAGTATACCTCAGCAATTATACTTGTAAGAAGCAGGGGCAGCAAAAAGCTTCGTTACAATTGGCGCCCGAGCAGGGACCCTGCGGATCGTATATTATCATGGCAGACCTCATGTGGTTAGACAACGTGTCCAAGGAGCAACTAATCTCCTTCGCACAGAGTCTGCGAGTTGACCACATAGGCACCACGCGGGAGATTCTTAAGCGCATAACTACATTGGCAGCCAAGGCGCACGGAGACCCGGAAGTAGAAGAACAATTTTTAAAAATGGAAGCTGCATACAAAGCAGGTGAGATCGCTTCACGAGGCGAAGGCGATCAGAAGGCAACCTTCTCAGCAGATCAAGACAGAGGGACCGCACTTTCGCGGAATCATCACGGCTACAGCCGCCACAAATCAACAGGTTACTTCAACAGAACCACATTGTTACATTCGCACCCATCATCGACCAGGTGAGGAAGTGGTCCGTGAAATACGACGGCGGGCGAGACTCATTAGCGTTTGTCGAGAGATTAGAAGAGCTCTCCGAAGTGTACATGGTGAATGTGGACATTCTTCCAAGAACCATGCCCGAATTATGGTGCGGTACCGCTCTCCAATGGTATCGCAACAATAACGAACATTGGGAGAGTTGGACAACCTTCAAAAAGGACTTTCTGCGCTTCTTCCTACCAGCACGTTACTTCGAACGCCTCGAAGATAACATACGGCAGCGGAAACAACACGTTCGAGAAAAATACAAGGACTACGTTCTAGCTATGCAGAGCTTAATGCGACACGTTGGGTATAATCCGGAAGAGCGACTGGAAAGAATTTTTCGGAATAGTCACACCGATTATTTGCTCTACATTCAGCGGCGAGATTTCGAGACGCTGGCCGAACTTATCACACTGGCAGAAGAGTACGAAGGGATATATGAAGGACAACGACGAGGAGTAGAGCCACCTCGACGCGAAATGACGAGACACATTATAGGTGACCACGAGGCGAGACATGCAAGTAGGCCGTTACCACGTGCACCACAACACCACGCGGCGGTAGATGCGCATCGTCAGCAACCATCTACGAGTGGAGCCGTTAGGCCGGGAAATATCTGCTTCAGATGTGGCCAGGAAGGTCACCATGCCAGGAGATGCCGTAATCTTAAGAAATTATGTTGCAGGGAGTGTGGCCGAGCGGATGTGCTAACGAAAGAATGTTGTCATCGACAACGAGGAAACGACGAAGGGTTTCGCCAAAGACAAGGCGCGGCGGAAAACCACCAATAATTATGCATCAGGAACGCGGCCGGCTATACGCCCTAATCACGCTGGGCGGAGAACCGACGGAAGCCGTCATCGACACCGGCGCTTCGAAAAGTTTCATATCACCACGAATTGCAGAACATATGGACGCAACCGGGAACAGTAAGATGGTGACCGTAGCTATCGAGATACAAATGGCCGATGGCACCACCAGCAAGATTTTCGACGCCGTGGAGACCACCATTCAACTCGGACAGACATCGCTAAAGGCAGTGTTACACGTGATGCCCGGAGCGATTGATGACGTCATACTTGGATAGGATACACTGGGGAACATGGGAGCTATAGTATCCTGCGGAGGTCACCAGGTAGTGCTGAAAGCGTCAGATGCGCAGCAATCAACGGCAGCCCGCACCATGTCATCCGAAGCCGTAAGCAACGTAACCCTTACTATGCCAGACACACGCCTGCTAAAGCGCAGGATGAAGAAGAAAAACAGACGAAAACCTAAGTGCAGGAGGGCCAATCGACTCGGGACCTCATCGGCCGTCAACCAGAGAAACGAAGCGGCCCGTATACGTGATTTTTTAGACGAAGAACTTCGAAAATTTGAAAGCATGAGTGGAGTGACGACCGTGGCGGAACATAAAATCACTATGACCGACAGCCGACCAATCAAGCAACGATATTTTCCGCGGAATCCAGCGATGCAGGCCATCATCAACGCCGAGATCGACGAGCTACTGGCGAAGAAATGTATTGAGCCGTCTCACAGCCCACACAGCGCGCCGATTGTGTTGGCACGGAAGAAGAACGGTAAGTGGCGTTTATGCGTGGATTATCGGCAACTCAACGCCCGATCTGTACCCGACGCATACCCCTTACCTTGGTTACAACATATACTTGACAAGTTACGAAGAGCAAGGTACATTAGTAGTCTGGATCTCAAGAACGGCTACTGGCAGATACCTTTGGAGCAAGGCAGCCGCCC
This sequence comes from Bactrocera correcta, assembly GCA_027475135.1. NCBI lineage: Eukaryota > Metazoa > Arthropoda > Insecta > Diptera > Tephritidae > Bactrocera > Bactrocera correcta. The sequence goes on from CM050322.1 coordinate 20,895,032, forward strand.
GTATACCGCCTTCACCGTACCTGGGCGTGGCCTATTTCAATGGCGCGTGATGCCATTCGGCTTACATTCGGCACCAGCGACATTCCAGAGAGTACTCTACCAGGTCATAGGCCCGGAGATGGAACCACACGCCTTCGCCTACCTGGACGATATAATTGTCATAGGCTCTACATTCGAGGAACACATACGGAATTTGCGAAAGGTACTGCAGAGACTACAGCAGAACAACCTTCGAATTAACCCTGAAAAGTGCGAGTTTTTTAAGAAGGAACTCCGATACTTAGGTCATGTGACAAAGGCATTCACACCGACCCCGAGAAAGTTGCAGCAATCCAGGAGCTGAAGCCCCCAACTTACGTGAAAGAAGTCCATCAGTATCTTGGGATAGCCTCTTGGTATCGCCGCTTTGTGCCAGATTTCGCGACCATGAGCCAGCCGCTCACAGCTCTCTTGAAGAAAGGGAAACACTGGAAATGGGGACCTGAGCAACAATCAGCATTTGAAAGCATCAAGCAAAAGTTAACGGAGGCTCCCGTCCTGGCATGTCCGGATTTCAGCCTCGCATTCACTTTGCAGACGGACGCCAGCAACATCGGCCTTGGAGCCGTACTGACGCAGAATCTGGAAGGAGGAGAACGCGTAATAGCCTACGCCAGCCGAAAATTCAATGAGGCAGAGAAAAACTATTCAGCTACCGAAAAGGAGTGCCTCGCCATAGTCTGGGGAATCCGGAAAATGAGACCCTACCTAGAAGAATATCGATTTAAGGTGATAACCGATCACATGTCACTGAAGTGGCTGAATTCCATAGAGAGCCCGTCCGGTCGTATAGCACGGTGGGCTTTAGAGTTACAGCAGCATACTTTCGACATCGAATATCGTAAGGGGAAACTCAACCAAGTAGAAGACGCACTGTCCCGACAGCCGCTAGAGACCATAAGGCAAGCGACGACGATGGCTCCACAATGCAAATGGTGGCGTAAGCGAGTAGAAGAAGTTCGCGCAAACCCAGAGAAGTACGCAGATTACATGGAGAAGGATGGCCAACTTTATCGCCACATTCCGTGTAGATCTCAGGATGAAGAGGCTGTACCCTGGAAGCTATGTGTGCCTAAGCTCCTCCGCATAAGAGTGCTGCAAGAGAACCACGATATTCCTAGCGCCGGACACATGGGTATACGCCGGACAGTAGCCCGAGTAGCCAACCGATACTACTGGCCAGGAATGTTCCGCGACACTAGTCGACTTCATCGGACCCTTACCGCGATCAACCCATGGCAACACAACGCTACTGTTGTTTTTCGGGTTGAATTGGTCCCCATGAGGCGCGCTACAGCTGAAGGACTTCGTCGCGCATTTAGAGAGAGAATCCTCGCGAAATTTGGTGTTCCGAAGATCCTTATTTTGGACAATGGTGTTCAATTCCCGAGTACATTATGGCAACACGATCTAAAGGAATTAGGGGTACGCCAGCAATTCACGGCGCCGTATACACCTCAAGAAAATCCCACGGAAAGAGTAAACCGCACGATCAAGCGAATTATTGCACAACTCAGCAAATCACGACACCAGCAATGGGACAATTTTCTCCCAGAGATTGAACTGGCAGTAAATTCCAGCATCTCGGCCACCACAGGGTATAGCCCGGCATTTCTCGTACAAGGACGAGAACCGCGACTGCCAAAGGCCCTTTTCGACGAAGTTAATATCGGCACAGGTATGATACCCCCGACGGCATGGACATCCATGGACCAAGCCCGCCACTATAATTTGAGGCGTAGAAAATGGACCCCCGCGATCGGAGAGCTAGTTCTGGCGAAGGAACATCATCTCTCTAAAGCCGCAAAGTTAGCCCGGAAGTACGACAGTCCTTATAAAATTCTGAGATACATTTCACCAATGATCGTACATGTCCAGAAGATCGACGGTGGCAAGGAGAAAACAGTGAACATCAGCGAATTGAAGCAGATGCTCTGCAAGCAGCGACGCAACATTTGGCGCGACGCACAGGGGTAGCAACGGCTAGCCGCAGAACCAACGCTTGCGCGGCCAACGTACCCGACGCCACCACATCACACCAGGTCAACGCCGCCACCACTGTGCACACCACCGACCGTAACGCCAGGGCAGTTTCCGCAAAGGCTCGTAAGGCGCAATCTGCCATGAGGCGCTCTATCGCAGCGCACGTAAGCACGACGCGCCGAGCTTCTTGGGCTGCAGCGTCGCAGAGAACCAACCTGGCCGCGGTGCCAAGCACCGTCGGCAGGATCAGTAGCAGCGAAACGTCTACCTCTGACGATTCCACCGTCCCATGGAGATCGCCGGTGATCGAACTTTCGTCCGAAAATGAAGATACGCTACCGGAGAACAAGAAGGCGGAACTTACCTTCCCAGCGGGGCCAAATGGAGTCTGCCTATACCAAGCAGACTTACAATTTCTGGAGGACGGATGTTGGCTTACAGACACGGTCATTGATGCGTACGCGAAGCACTTGGAAGCTGAATTTGGTCCGAAAGGTACAGTTCTTAGCCCATTCGTGGTCTGGCTGCTGAACCAGCCAGGAAGACGCAACAGTGACATATTTGGGCAGAGGGTAGTACTAGCGCCACACAATACCGAGCACCACTGGTACCTCCTCGCCCTATCCAACCGCGAGCTCACGCACCACGTCACGGATACAGTCTGCTACCACCAACACCAGCTATGGACAGCAGATTCCTGGATGAGGGGTAAGGTCACCCACGCAACCACGGCCTGGCGCGAATTCCTCCAGTGGGAATACAAGGAAAGATGCGGAGGAGGAGAATTTGAGTATCGGTAGCTGCTGCTAGACGTACCCCAGCAAGAAAACACGAATGACTGCGGTATATACGTGTTAGAGACAATAGAACGGGTCATGCGACACGTCGGACGAAACGAAGGGGCGCTCGGATGTATCTCCGAACCCTTCACGGCGAAGCTGGCAGTTGAAAAGCGAGCCCAAGTATTGGCCACCTTCAGACAACACCAAACCACACCCGCGCCCATCGTTGAAATACCAGCACCATCATATGCGGAAGTAGAGCTGCCACCCGAAGGTATAAAAATCCCTATCGCCGAAGCAAACGGAACAGCATTGGAGGCTTTCCCGGAAATTGCGGATAGAATCCGCAGAGGCCTGAAGGAACTCTCAGACGGCATGGGGAAGCACCGGCTAAAATTTAATACAGCCAAGCTCAAAGTGTTCATGTACCGGTGGGGCGTCCACATCACAGCAAAAGCCACAACAACAACCACGGCAACTAAAGGACCCTAAGGAGACAATTTTTTCTAACTTTTGTAACTAAATTTAAGTTATATTAATGATTTTTAAAGTATAAGTATATATGTATATATAAAAACAAAAAAAAAAAATAAAAAAATGAATGATGAATTTTTATGAAAAAAAAAGAGAAACAAATTTTAGAAAAAAAAAAATAAAACAAAAAAAAAAACACAACTTGCATAAGTGTATATAAAACAAAAAAGCGAAAATATATAAGATATAAGATATAAAATATAAAATATACATATACTTTTAGGTGTAAAACTTAGAGTTTTTCTTGAAGCCAAATGACGATTGTAACTACATATGTATATGGGCTATTCCATCGATTGGCGACATGGTTTTGTACCCGTGGTTCTCCGATTTTGACCAAACTTTAGAATATCATAATATAGACTAAAATAAGAATATCTGTAAACTTTTTAGTGGCCAAAGTTGCTCCATTGTTTTTTGGCGCGCACTTCAAATTGAGATCAAACAAAAAAATTACTTTTTCTTTTATTTTTTAACGACTTCAAAATTGAGTGAAAAAAATTTTGAAGTTATCCATTTTTATGTAAAAAAATCTCAGCTTTCTGATAAAAATATTTTCAACATCCAAAAAAAATTTCAAAATCCAAAAAAACTAAGTTTTTTCCGAAAATCCCGCTTTTTGTGCTCTTCCCTCACTTTTTTTCAAAATTGACATTTTTATTCGATTCCTCGTTAAATTTTACATAAGAATCAGTTTTCAAACATATGGGACTCTGATCCCATGAACAGCAAAAAGAATTCAAAGTTGACGCTCAAAATCCAAAAAAAAAACATTATTTTCCAAAAAATCCGGTTTTTTGTGCTTTTCCACCAACTTTTTTTCAAAATTGACTTTTCCATTCGATTCCTCGTTAAATTTTACATAAGAATCAATGTTCATAAATAAGGGACTCTGATCCCATGAACAGCAAAAAAAACTTCAAAGTTGTCGCTATACGGCGTATAGCGTGAGAACGAAATATCTTATAGAATTTAGTCCACACAAAGGCCCACCCTATTGTTCAGAAGCATATATACGCAGCGGTAAAACCACGCCACGAAGATGGAGAAACCAGACATGCAGATAAAAGGACAACAAGAATGCATACGCAGCGGTAAAAACACGCCACGCAAACCAGACAAGCAGACGAAACAACAGCAAGCATGCATACGCAGCGGTAAAATCACGCCACCGCCAGCAACACACGCCATCCCAACGCAACATGTTGCGAATGTGCTAGCACGCAACACAAGCTTGGTGGGTAGTTAGATGGCGGATGATCAGGGAGTCAGCACGGGACTGTGACAGCGTACACACGTTTTGGCATCAGACTACGCAGCGAGTTTATCCTCTGGCTAGTCTTGGTACCCTGACTTGTGAACGCCGTATGTTAAGGGTGAGCCCGGTAGTGAGTTTATCCTCTGACCGACTCAACCGTTAACATCGCGGTCGCCAAGACAGTCTTCCGTGATCCGGGATCTTTAAAAGTAGTTGTCTAGTTAGTTAAGCCTACGCGAGCGTCGGCAGAAGTAGCCGAGCGTAGTCGGCGTAGCACGCGAGGGTGAACGCGTATAGCAGGGCAGCGATAGGAAGGCCCACACGGGCGTCGGCAGAAGAAGCAGCGTGTGATTGAAGCGGTACGGAGCAGCAAGTCGTCTAGCACCCAGGAGCGCGGCAGAGCGGGGAAACGGAGCACATCGAACCGTTACCCTAACAGCGCCGTCCTCGGGCGACGACTGTACAACGCAGGAGACGTTTTGTGACTTGAATTAATATATAATATTAGATATTAATATAAGTTGAAATAAATAAAGAACGATTCGCAGAAGAGCCCCAACACTTACAAATTCATTGTAACGAACCCTGGACACGGCGAGTATACCTCAGCAATTATACTTGTAAGAAGCAGGGGCAGCAAAAAGCTTCGTTACAATATACATTGTCAAAATAAATAAAATAAAAAGGAAGAAGTGGAAAGGTTAAATAAAAAAAAAAAATATTTTTGCGTAGGCGTTATTTGATTCCAAATATCTATCAATCGGAAACAAATTATCTTATATAAATAAAACAAGTTATCATTTATTTTTGATGAGTAGTAAATCTAGATATTTTCCATATCCTAAAAGTTTTAAGATTTTTAAATCAAGAAGCCTACCCGTTATATCCGAGGACATTGCATTAAATTTTAATATGCTTTCGAATACAGAGGTTCCAAGTATATCAGAGACTCAAACGACAACTAATAGTAACAATATGAATAATATCGACATTTTTAACTCACTTAGAATTCCAGATGCAATCAAGAACCTACCCAAATTTGATGGTAATCCAAGAGTGCTCCACGAATTCATTAGTAATGTGGAAGAAATACTTCTTCACATTAGGGGAGCCGATAACACTCCTCAAGGACTAATCTTCTTGAGGGCCATAAGAAATAAAATAGATGGTCAAGCCAACGAAGTCTTAAACACGTATGGCACATCTCTCAATTGGGATGAGATCAGAGGCAACTTGATATCGCATTATTCAGATAAAAGGACAGAAACATCCCTAATTATAGATCTTCATTGTTCAAAACAATACGGCGAACCGATTGAAAAATATTACAACGAAATAATGGAAATCCAATAAGCCTTGTCTAATAATTTATCTATCCATGAGTCCGACACTAATGTAATTGATGCAAAGAGAAATCTATTTTCTGAAATGTGCCTAAACTCATTTTTGTCGGGTTTACGGGAACCTATGGGATCTACGATTAGAGCAATGAGACCAGAATCATTGCCGATTGCCCTTGACTACTGCATCAGAGAACAGAATATTCATTATATTAGGTCCAATTTGAATAAACCCAAATATCCTCAATGGAGACCAAATTACCAATATAATCCATATCCTAAATATCCACAAAATTTTGTAAATAATGCACCAGGACAAGAAAATTATTACCAACCTAAAAGATATTTTAATTTTTCAACTAGACCCTACTATGTCAATAACAATAATTTTGAGCCAAATTCAAACAATCAGAATCGTAATTTGTTACCCCAAAATTCCCAAGTACACCGCGAGAATTTTTCAAATTTTAAACCCAGCCAACGCTTCGTTAATTTTTCGAGACAAACAAATTGGAGGCAATCACAACCTCCTCCAGAACCTATGGATACCGGTAGTGGATTTTCAAAATTTGAAAGGGGCACAAACAAATTTACAAACAATAAAAAACTAAAACAAGCACTCAATTTAGTAGGACAATTAATAGGAATGAAATTAATAATATTAACGAATTTAGAAGTCTTCGAAATGAAAGCTCTATCCCATGCCTTGATCGCGCTAACAAGATAAACCTGGACGAATATGAAAATTACAATATTGACGATAATCAGGATTTTCTACAGTTAGCCTCAAGAAATAAACAGGATATATAGACTGCAATAAACATGGTAGTATTTTACCCTATATCAGTATAAGCTCTCCATTTGGCAGACAGTTAAGATTCCTAATAGATACCGGAGCTTCTTCTTCATTTATAAGCCCAGAATTTATAAATCCCTTAGAAATGTATTTCAATAACTATATCTACTATCTTACATAATTATATAATTGACAAGCAAGTGACATTACCTATTTTCAAAGAAATTAGGAAAACAGGAACTCTTACATTCTTAGTTTTCAAATTCCATGATTATTTTGACGGACTGTTAGGCTTAGATTTACTGACAAAAATTAAAGCTAAAATTGATCTTGAAAATAAAATATTAATTAGAAATAATATTACAATACCTCTTAAAATGAAACCAAATTTTTCCTCTGATAAATTCACAATAGAGGCAAATTCGAAACAAATCGTAAAACTGCCAGTTGATTCTAAGGAAGGAGATATTATGATAAATACAATAACTTTGGACAACGGCTTATTTATTTCTCCAGGCATATACTTTGCGAAAGACTGGTTTAGTACAATAGAAGTAGTTAATCCCACGGGGAATGACCAAACAATTTTGCTAGAGCAACCCCTAAAAACAAGTCCGTATGATTCAGAAAACTTCGTCGAACTTTGCAAATGAAATAAAACACAGAATTAGGACGACGGACGATATTCCTATTCATACTAGGTCTTACGGAAGGCATAAAACCAGATCCGACAAAAATAGAAGCTATCCAGAAATTTCCAATACCACGCACTAATCGTGAAATAAAATCGTTCATAGGCTTACTTAGTTATTATAGGAAGTTTATCCCGAACCTGGCAAGACTTGCAAAACCCATGACAGAATGCTTAAAAAAGGGCAGAAGCATAACATTAAACGCCAGATATCTAGAAGCTTTCGAAACATGCAAGAACATTTTAATGAACGATCTAATACTGCAATACCCTGATTTCACAAAGCCATTTTTACTCACAACAGACGCAAGTAACATTGCGCTTGGAGCAGTCCTTTCTCAAGGTCACATAGGTAGTGACAAACCTATTTGCTACGCAAGTAGGACTCTTTCTGAGAGTGAGATTAACTATTCCACTATTGAGAAAGAGCTTTTAGCCATAGTGTGGGCAACCAAATATTTCCGCCCATATCTCTTCGGTCGTAAATTTAAAATAATTACTGACCACAGACCACTTACATGGCTAATGAGTCTCAAGGAGCCCAATTCGAAATTGGTGAGATGGCGCCTGAAGTTGGAAGAGTATGACTACGAGATCGTATACAAAAAAGGAAAATTTAACAGTAACGCAGATGCATTGAGCAGGATAAAATTAGACCATAATAAAACCGCTGATATAAATTTGTGTGATTCGGACGAACTGTCTACAATACATTCATGTAAGGAAAATGTGAATGATGGCATACCAATTTCAGAAAAACCTTTAAATAAATTCAACTTGCAACTTTTATTAGAAAGATCTGACAAAAAAACCCAGTATGACTGTTGAAACCATCTTTAAAAACAAACAACGTATAACCATAAGAGAAAAAGAATTTTCTCAAGACACAATAGCTCAAATTTTCAAAAAGTTTATACCCTCAGATAAACTAACTGCCATCTTCTCCGATGAAGCAACTTTCAGAACTATTCAACTGACATCTGATCAACTGATCAAAATACTAAAATCCTATCAGATGTAACTGACAATGATAAACAAGTTGAACTAATTCCTACCTGTCATGAAAATAGGAACCATAGAGTAATTACCGAAATTTATGAATACTTAAGGAGACAACATTATTTTCCCTTTATGCA
>CM050322.1:20904590-20948898 GCA_027475135.1 Bactrocera correcta
TAAAGAAGATTTATTAACTTAAATTTGTTGAACTAATGATTTAAAGCATCTCGATATCGATTGCTAATGTGTATATACAAGAAAATCGACTTTATACCTTAACATAAGATTACGTAATTCTTCTAAATAAACTGCCGTTATGCCGTTAAGGCTTTATGTAAACTTCAGTAAGATAAAGTACGCTAATTAACCTAATAATGTTAAAGCAGTTATTTGAAGCATTTCGATATCGATTGCTAAATGTGTAAATACAAGAAAATCGATTTTATACAAATACGGAATTACAGAATTCTTCTACATACGCTGCTGGTATGCCGCCATGGCTCTATGCCAACTTCAGTTCGTTAAAGAAGGTTAATTAACTTAAATATGTTAAACTAATGATTTAAAGCATTTCGATATCGATTGCTAAGTATGTATATTAGAGTGGGTCAATTTGTATGGAGCAAAAAAAATGCACCAAGCGGTTATCGAAATCGTAAACTACGATGAATTCTAAGAAAATTTGCCCAAGAAACCATGGCTCTAAAATCAAAACGGAGCCTCCGGTTTTTAACGAGAAACTTTTAATTTTGTTTTTTTTTTCAATAAATGAAATGAAAAAAAGTAACAACTACTGGAGCCGAAAACCTCAAGCTGTGACCGTACAGGTGCTGCTACACCTTCTCAGCAGCGTTCTTTTTGTGATGCATATCATGTTGATCTTAAGATCTCTATATACTTGCAATTTTGAGAAAGTGCTCTACACAAATTTAAAACATTCAAAAATGTTATTGAATCTTTTAAGAAAACTAACAGTAGTGGTTATGTCTGGATTTGTTCGAAATGAAATTCCAACAGCTTTAGAAGCTGTATAGATAACGGTCTAATTTTGATGTTTAGATTAATGATTAATGATAAAAAAGTTTTTTATGAAATTGGCCATTAAATCATCAATACACAAGAAATGTAAAAGCTCATGGGTTTTGTAATTTTAAGAAATAAAACGTTGTGACCGTACAGAAAAATACCGTTATATGGGAGGTGGCCGTAGTTTTTGGCCAATTTTAATAATTTTCATAATCTCACCTAACTAGGTACAATTTAAAATGTGTACCAAATTTAGTCGAAATCGATAAAGAAGTTCCAGAGATTTACATATGCACTCAAAAGTGGGCGGTGATATGCCAAAATTTTCATATTGTCGAATTTCTGGCTGCAATACAACACCGAATACCAAACTCAAGATATTTCCCTTCAACAGTTATTAAAATTTCCGATCTTTAGTGTTTTCACCGTTATATGGTAGGTGGGCGTGGTTATTATCCGATTTCGATCATTTTCCACATATCTCTTAAGTAGGCATTGTGTAATATGTATACCAAATTTGAACGAAATCGGTGGGGTGGTTCCAGAGATATGCACTCAAAAGTGGGCAGTGCCACGCCCCCTATAAAAAATTTCTGTACTGTCGTTCTTAAGAGCTACTCCACACCAGCCAGTAAGCGTGGGAATAGTCCGTGTCAGCATTTTCAAATCAACTGGCAAATTCTTCGCCACTCCAATATCAACAACAGCGCAGCAGAATTGCCGAAATTATGCCAGAGCTTAGGGAATCAGACAGGGCTCATATTTCTTAAGTTTTAGTCTTAAGCCAGACTTTAAGAAGAGCACATAGTGCTTCATGAAATTATTAAATTGTTAAAGTAAAAGTTTAAAGTTTATTTCCTGGACAACAGCCCGTAACACAGATGAAATAATTTACTCAATAAAAATTACTAAGTTGTTAAGTGGAAGTTTAAAGTTTATTTCTTGGACAACAGCCGTAGAGCTGGAGGAATGATTGGCGCCCAACGAAGTTAGAACCAGAATAAAGAATACTGAGGGCTACAACTACTACTCCAAGGAATCAAAATGATCCTTAATATTTTCATGTAAGTACTCAGTGATCGATATAAAAGAAATAAATAAAGTTATAAATAAAATTGATTGATGTTAATCTTATTGAAGCTAATAGGAAATGGCACAAAGCACTAAACTAGTGAAAATTCCCATTAAGAAATTATCGATATAATAAAAAATGAAAGAATTAATAAAGTTATAAATAAAATTTATTGAAGATAATTTAAAAAAATTGCGCATAGCGCTATATTAACAAAAGTGTAGGTAAATTTTTTAAAGTGGCCGTAGAGCTAAAGTATTTATGTGTTTAAAAAGCTTTTAATAGCGCTAAAGAATAAATGAAATCATTGACACAGTAAGTGTAAAAGAGACATCAGAATGAGTGAAGAAACTTTGAGGGTAATAGTGACAGCTGCCGTCACAGCAGCTATGGAAAGACTAGGGTCTCCTTCGAGAGGACAATAGGACAACTGACGGAAAGACTAAAGGCTTTAGGAACTCCATTGGAAGTGGAAGAATATGAAGCAGTGACGATAGACCCGACTGTTCGGAGTGAGGAGTCTCTATAGATAATTAAATCTCTGCCGGAATTCAGTGGTGAAAGGTCACGATATGTTAGTTGGAGGCAAGCTGCATTTGCTGCCTGTAAGTTGTTTGAAAATTACGAAAACAGTTCGAAACACTACCAAGCGGTAGCAATAATAAGAAATAAAATTGTCGGTTCGGCCGACCAAGTGTTATCGTCATTCAATGCCGTTCTGAATTTTAAGGCGATCATCGCGCGGTTAGACTTCACTTATGCTGACAAGCGACCAGTCTATTTGATTGAGCAGGAAATGTCAACTCTTAGGCAAGGGAAACTTTCGATTGTTGAATTTTATGATGAGGTCGAAAAGAAATTGACCTTGATAATAAATAAAACTATTATGTTAAATGAGGGCAAAAAAGAACTGATAGAGTCACTTTGCCAAAAATATAGGCAGGATGCCTTGAGGGTTTTTGTTTCAGGCTTACGGAAGCCAATGAGCGCATCATGTTTTCGTCGCAACCTAAATACATGCCTAGTGCATTGGCATTGGCACAAGAATTGGAAGCAAATCATGCTCCATATTCGTTTGCAAATTCTTTCTACAGTAAAATGGATTCTGCTCAGGGGGAAAAAATGGTGGAAGGACATTTGCTCCACACCACTCTCCTCATTATAAACAAGTGGAAAAAAAAAACATGTAGATGCGGCAACACCCATGGAGGTTGATCCGACATTATCGCACTACAGGCAAGGAGGAAATTATAATCCAAATTGGAGAGCTGAGCGGGAGTCTCAGAGAAAGCGAATGGCATCCCTCACTTTAATCAAAGGCCGACAGCTTATAATAATAACCTACACTCTCAAGAAAGGGAAACAATGAAAACACCTCGCGAAAGCGATAGGCAAAATATTTCGAAAATACAAAGGGTTAATCACTTAACCCAAGATTCGGTTGAAGATTTTAATGAAAACGAGTCACAATGTGAATTTTTGGAAGAAATCAATTTTTTAGACGTAGGTCGCTGCTGCCTTATGTAGATACGATACTGGCAGGGTGACCAATGAAATTGTTGATCGATACCGGAGCGGGAAAAAATTTTGTTAAACCCAATGAAAATTTAAAAGGGGTAAAGAATGTAGAAAACACATTTAAAGTCAGGTCCATTCATAGTGCTGCCGTGATTAAGGAAAGGTGCTTAATTAATGTGCTCGGAAAGACGGCTCCATTTTACCTTCTTTCCGAACTTAAAACATTTGACGGGATTATTGGGTTTGACTTCTTGAAACCGCTTGGTAGTGTTTCGCAAAAGTAGACTTACAAAAAGGAACCATCCACTATACAGGTGGTGAGAAAAAATTATCGTATTATGATTGTAAAAGTGTCAACAAAATTTAAAGTTGACCCATTTGTTTCTAAAAAAAAAGAACAAAAGAAAACAATGTTTTTTGTTCATTTCAAAAATAATTTACTTTGGTCCAAGGGGATTTGTTTCAGCTAATATTTAAAAATTAGATCGCGTAAATGGGCACCTTTAGCTTTGACAGCTAAATGCACTCTTTTTTCGACATTTTCCATGACTTTGGCCAATGTTTCGGATGATATGGCGGCTGTTTCACGTCGAATGTTGGCTTTCAGTTGAGCTAAGGTCGTTGGCTTATTAGCGTATACCTTGGATTTCAAATAACCCCACAAAAAAAAAGTCTGGTGGCGTCAAATCTGGTGATCTCGGTGGCCAGTCAACATCACCATTTTTCGATATCAATCGCCCGGGGAAAAATGGTCGCAATAAATTGATTGTTGGTCGAGCTGTATGGCATGTAGCCCCGTCCTGTTGAAACCAGAAGTTATCCATGTCATTTTCGCGAATAATGGGTATCACAAAATCCGTTATCATGGCTCGATAACGCTCACCATTGACTGTTGTCGTGGCTCCATCATCGTCTTCGAAAAAATACGGTCCGATAATCATATTCGCGCAAACACCGCACCAAACTGTTACTTTTTGGTCGTAAAGAGGCTGTTCTTCAATTAATTGAGGATTTTCGGTGGCATAAAATCGGCAATTTTGCTTGTTTACGCCTCCATTCAACGAGAAATGTGCCTCGTCTGACATGATGAGTTTTCGCCAAAAGTCAAGTTCGTTTTCAGCCATTTCGATGGCCCATTTGCCAAAATTAAGGCGTCGCGGATAATCAGCGGGGTTTAGTTTTTGTGCCATTTGAATTTTATATGGAAACATCTTCAAATCTTTATGAATTATGCGTCGGAGAGTGGTGCGAGAGATGTCTAATTCCTGAGAGCGGCGATAACTCGATGTCGATGGAGTCTCCTCAATACTGGCTCGTACAGCTTCGATATTTTCATCAGAACGTCTTGTGCGTTGTCTGGATGCATGACTGGCATTACTGAGATTACCGGTGTTCACAAATTTTGCGTATAAAGACTTAATTGTGTTCTTAACTGGAGCACTTTTCACTTTATTTTTTTTGCGAAACGGACGTTGAGTTAACACAATTGAAAAGTTATTTTGAATATAAAGCTGAACAATTTCAGCGCGTTCTTTTGGAGTGTACTGTTCCATGGTATAAATTGTCTTCGAATGACGCTTCTAACGCGGTATGACATTAGCCGATTTGTCAGCGCTGTTAAAAGTTACAGCGTTGCCAGATGGGTCAACTTTAAATGACCTACCCTGTAGTTGGAAATGAGAATTCCCTTAAGGAACCAGGGGATACGGAAAAGATTTCTTTTATATTGGAAAAACATGCAAAAGTCTTCGCATCCAGATGAAGCTTTGCCGTTTAACACTAATGTGGTAGCCACCATTAGGACAATCGATAACGAACCGATTTATTCAAAGTCATACCCTTACCCGATAGCCGCTTCTGAATTTATAAATCAGGAAATTAAAGATTTACTACGAGATGGGATAATTCGATCTTCTCGATCTCCATATAATAATCCTATATGGGTTGTCGATAAAAAAGGGACAGATGAGAACGGGAGGAAGAAGATGAGAATGGTAGTTGATTTTAGGAAACTCAACGTGAAAACAGTTTCGGACAAGTATCCCATTCCAGACACTTCAGTCATTTTAACAAATATGGGGAAATCAGCATTTTTACGACACTTGACTTAAAGTCAGGGTTTCACCAAATTAAGTTGGTGGAGAAGGACAGGGAAAAGACTGCCTTCTCTGTAAATAATGGAAAATATGAATTTTGTAGACTTCCTTTCGGGCTGAAAAATGCGCCCGCAATTTTCCAAAGGGCAATTGATGATGTTCTCAGAGATGAAATAGAGAAATGCTGTCATGTTTACATCGATGATGTAATCATCTTCTCAAGCAATGAAGAGGATCATTACAGAGACATCGAAAGAATTTTAACGAAACTTTACTAAGCCAACATGCGAGTTTCAATGGAAAAATCAAAATTTCTTAGGGAACAAGTGGAATTCCTTAGATTTATCGTTTCAAAGGAAGGGATAAAAACATGCCCTGATAAAGTCAATGACATTCTGAATTATAAAACGCCTAAAACTCTTCGTGGTTTACGAGCATTTTTGGGGCTATCTGGTTACTATAGGAAGTTTACTAAAGACTACGCCTCCATAGTAAAGCCTCTGACAAGATACTTAAGGGGAGAAAATGGTCATGTGGGAACGAATCAATAAAAAAATGTTAAAATTGAGTTGGATAATGACGCGTTGATGGCTTTCGAAAAAGTTAAGAGGATTTTATCTTCTGAGGACGTACTTCTGCTATATCCTGATCACAATAAACCATTTGACTTGATAACTGACGCTTCAGCACACGCTATTGGGGCGGTACTATCTCAAGGCAATAGGCCTATAACCATGATTTCTAGAACGTTATCGACAGCAGAAGAGAATTATGCTACAAATGAAAGAGAGCTTTTAGCGATAGTGTGGGCACTTCAGAAGCTGCGAAACTATTTGTACGGAGTAAAACTGCTGAATATTTTTACCGATCATCAGCCCTTGACCTTCGCTGTCTCGGATAAGAATCCAAACACTAAAATAAAACGCTGGCGAGCATTTGTGGAGGAGTTTTCACCTCAATTTCACTATAAACCCGGTAAAGATAATTATGTTGCCGATGCATTGTCACGACAACACAAGCAATGCAATAGAGCAGGAATCCTCATCTGTTACTGTGCATAGTGAAGAATCTCTAACAGAAGTTATTCCAAAAGTGGAAAACCCTGTTAATTCATTTCGAAATCAGATAATTCTAGAAGAAGGAAATGTCACAAACAAGAAGACAATAATTATTTTCAAGTCAAGGATAAGGCATCAAATTACATTTAAAAATATTCAGGATCTACTAGAATTGATTGGTGAATGCGTTAATCCTGATGTAGTTAACGCTATTCATTGCAGTCTGCCTATTTTGGGCAAAATTCAGGACGAGATAGCTAAGGAAATTCCCGTCAATAAAATTTCGTTACGCAATGAGGCTAGTTAATGATATTTTTAATGAAGACGATCAAAATGAAATACTGGCAATGGAACATAATAGAGCACATCGCTCTGTCCGAGAGAACATTAAACAGGTATTGAACGACTACTATTTTCCAAATATGCGGAAGAAATTAAAGGAAATTACTGTCAACTGCAAAATTTGTAAAGAAGCCAAATACGAACGGCATCCGACTAAACCAGAGTTAGGAAAGACTCCGATACCATCCCGTCCTGGGGAAATGTGACATATAGATATTTATTCTACTGATAAACATAAGTTTTTAACCTGCATAGATAAGTTTTCAAAATTCGCTACTGTTATACCAATTGAATCAAGGGCAATTGTTGATGTAAAACAAGCTTTATTACAAATCCTTAATTCTTTTGAAAATACGAGGAATGTAATGGTTGATAACGAAAAGTCACTGAACTCACCCGTTATAAGGACCTTTCCTAAGGATCATTTTGGAGCAGAAATTTTTACAGGAGGGGTATGTTCCATAGTACAACAAATGGGCAAATAGAGAGATTTCATAGCACCTTAACTGAAATCGCTAGATGCACTAAGCTAGAACAAGCTATAAATGATACCAATGAACTAATACTTCTTGCTACTGCAAAATACAATCGATCAATTCATTAAGTAACTGGATGGAAACCTATCGAGCTGAATTTTTCCATGCCTTTGGACCTTAAAACTGAAATAATAGGCTAATTATTTAAAGCCCAGGAAAATGAGTTGGCAAGGAACATTAGCGGTAAACTTACGAGGTTTTTCAAGCCAGGGGATAAAGTTTACGTTAGGACCAATAAACGAGTTTACAATAAATTTACAAAAGTTTTTACGGAAAAAACAATTCAAAAGGATCTAGGATCCACAGTTTTAATAGATTATAGGAAGGTTCATAAGAGTAACATTAGGTAAAATTTTTTTTTCACCTTTACACAGTTATTTTACTACTTTTGCGTACTCAGAGATCCGACAGCAAAATTATTAATTTTACAAAATCCAACTATATACCAGTTATTGATGGAAATGTAGCAGTTTGGGACAAATATGACTACTTAACGCATCGAACGAATTTGACGAAATACCTCACCGTCCTGCGGGAAACAGAAAACATATTTCACGTTTTTCCAAGATCACATATGACTAAAGTTCTTCAGGCGGATATTAACCAAATTTATCGATTGATTGACACGGTGAAAATTCACCATAGGCAAGCGCAAAGCATAAACATGATTGGCACTGCGCTAAAATACATAGCCGGAACCCCAGACTTTGACGATTTTAACGAACTAATACTTAAAACACAAGAACTTATAGAATCCAATGACCGTCAATTTTTCATAAACACTCAGATACAACAACAGATCGACAAATTGACTGAAACTGTTAACAAAATTATTTCCAATACAAAAAAAGCCGACATCGACATTGGTCATCTTTTCGAATTACTAATGGCCAGAAATACGGCAGTTATAACAGATTTGGACAATATAATTTATTCCATAGTTTTAGATAAATTAAATGTTGTAAATCCTATAATTTTGGATACAGACGAAATTTCGAAAATATTGATCACTGAGTACACTTTAAATGTAAGCATAAGCGATATTGTAAGTAATTCTAAGTTAAAAATTTTTCAAAATGACGATATAGTACACTTTATTGTTAAGTTTCCTAGAATACAAAAAGTATGCAGTTAGGGGTTTTCCGGTGGCACTCGAAGACAAATAATTTTTTTGGAGACCGATACTGTTGCGGATTGCGGCAATTCAACAATTCCAGTTAAAAACTGCACGGCAGCGCTATCTGCAAGTTTCTGTAAAATAGAAACAGATTCTACATGTGTGAGGCAACTATTTAATAATAACAAGGCGACATGCAAAACTACCTACAATAACCTTGATCCGATCATCGAGGTGGACAGTGGCTTAATCATCATAAACGACCAAACAGGCAAAGTTCCGGAAGAGGAAACATCATCGGTTACGATATCCGGCACTTATTTAGTGACATTCGAAGGAGAAGTTTGCATAAATGGTACAACTTTTTTCAATGAAAAAGTGAAGGCAACGCTCCGACCTGGGATTCCCTCAACACAGTTCGTTAACTTGACCGACCATTTGGAAATTTTAAGCCTACCTTATTTGCGCAAAATTAATTTGAAGAACCTTGGACACATTGAAAAGCTACATGAAATGGTTCATAACCACACTACCCTCTGCATGTTAGCGATACTGGCCGTTGCTATCAGTATAGGTACAACATTATCATTTTGGATACGCAGGACGAGTAAACGCATGAAGGACACAAATGACAAAAACAAAGATCATGCAAGCTGCCGCGGACGGCCTCGATTTAGAAGGGGGGCAGTTAACACATTAGTTTGCTAGTCTGCCCACTGTAGCGAATTAACACATTAGTTTGCTTGTCTGCCCACTGTAGCGAGTTAACACATTAGTTTGCTTGTCTGCCCAATGTAGCGAGTTAACACATTAGTTTGCTTGTCTGCCCACTGTAGCGTTCTTAAGAGCTACTCCACACCAGCCAGTAAGCGCGGGAATAGTCCGTGTCAGCATTTTCACATCAACTGGCAAATTCTTCGCTACTCCAATATCAACAACAGCACAGCAGAATTGCCGAAATTATGCCAAAGCTTAGGGAATCAGACAGGGCTCATATTTTTTAAGTTTCAGTCTTAAGCCAGACTTTACGAAGAGCACATAGTGCTTAATAAAACTATTAAATTGTAAAAGTTAAAGTTTATTTCCTGGACAACAGCCCGTAACACAGATGAAAGAATTTGCTCAATAAAAACTACTAAGTTGTAAAGTGGAAGTTTAAAGTTTATTTCTTGACTTTATACCTAAATATAACATTACGGAATTCTCCTAAATGCACTGCCGTTATACCGTTATGGCTTTATGTAAACTTTAGTTCTTTAAAAAAGGTTTATTAACATAATAATGTTAAACTTACGATTTGAAGCATTTCGATATCGGTTGCTAAATGAATATATAAAAGAAAATCGACTTTATACCCAAATATAAGATTACGGAATTCTTCTAAATGCACTGCCGTTATACCGTTAAGGCTTTATGTACACTTAAGTAAGTTAAAAAAAGTTTATTAACTTAGATATATTAAACTAATGATTTGAAGCATTTCGATATCGATTGCTAAAGGTGTATATACAGAAAATCGACCTTATACATAAATATAAGATTACGGAATTCTTCCAAATGCACTGCCGTTATGCCGCCATGGCTTTATGTCACCTTCAGAAGGTTAATTAACTTAAATATGTTGAACTAATGATTTGAAGAATTTCGATATCGATTGCTAGATGTGTATATACAACAAAATCGACTTTATACCAAAATATTAGATTACGGAATTCATCCAAATATACTGCAGTTATGCCGTTATGGCTTTATATAAACTTCAGTAAGATAAAAAAGTTTAATTAACTTAAATATGTTAAACTAATGATTTAAAGCATTTCGATATCGATTGCTTAATGTGTATATACAAGAAAATCGACTTAATACCTAAATATAAGATAACGGAGTTCTTCTAAATGCACAATGTTAATTAACTTAAATATGTTAAACTAATGATTTGAAGCATTTCGAAATCGATTGCCAAATGTGTATATACAAGAAAATCGACTTTACACCTAATATAAGATAACGTAATTCTTCTAAATGCACTGCCGTTCTACCGTTAAGGCTTTATGTAGACTTCAGTAAGATAAAGCAGGCTAATTAACTTAAATATGTTAAAACAGTTATTTGAAGCATTTCGATATCGATTTCTAAATGTGTAAATACAAGAAAATCGATTTTATACCTAAATATAAGATAACGGAATTCTTCTAAATGCACTGTCGTTATGCCGCCATGGCTTTATGTCACCTTCAGTACGTTAAAAAAGGTTAATTAACTTAAATATGTTAAACTAATGATTTGAAGCATTTCGGTATCGATTGCTAAATGTGCAAATACAAGAAAATCGACTTTATACCTAAATATAAGATTACGGAATTCTTCTACATGGACTGCCGTTATGGAGAAGGTTTATTAACTTAAATATGTCAAACTAATGATTTAAATCATTTCGATATCGAATTTTTTATTTTATGTTTTTTTTTTTATTTTTAAGAAATTTGTACAATAATAAATTATTTAACAAATTAATATTTAGCAGCGCTAGCAACAAGGGCCTTCGGCTGTCTGTAATCTAATATAACGTTAATGGTTAAGGTGTTATTAGAGCTAACTACGATTTATTCTTAATATTAAATATGCTTTAACAAGTCAGTCTCTTTCAACAATTTGTACATCTTTAGAACGTTTGTGATGTTAGCCTCTCTCAAAAGGTCGAACGGATCCGTTGTACTCAGGATCTCTTTCCGGGTTGAGTGGATAATTGGACAATGTAGTAAATGCTGAATTGATGCCGGCTCTTCGCAAAATGGACACTTACTGGGTGGGGTACGTTGTAGAAGATGTGCGTACGCCCCAGGCGTAGGCGAATAAATGGCTTAATTGTTGAGAGAGCTATGTCGGCAGCGATAGTTGCTTTCTTTCTGTTAGGATTGATGGCGGAATAGTGATGAGCATAGGTATTCCAATCGCTAATTTGAGTCTGGCGTCTTTCGTTTGCGACTTCAGCCAAAATGTCTTTTTTAGATATATAGTTAAACATTATGGATGGTGTTTTTGCAGCTTTTTTTGCAGCGGCGTCAGCGTTTTCGTTGCCAATGATTCCTGTATAGACTGGTATCCACATTAGTTTGATTTTTCGAGGTGTGGCTATGAAAGTGTTGCGTATCGCGACTACCTCATTTTGACCATTGGAGGGGCATTCGATGGCGTCAAGGCATGAGTTACTGTCGGTACAAGTAATGAACTTGCCTCCGTGAAGCTTAGCATATGTGATGGCTTCTAGAACAGCGGAGACTTCAGCGGTAAACACGGAGCAAATTGGGTAGAGTAGGCCGTGCCGAATAATTTCTCCGTTTTCTTTTGTTACTGCAAATGATGTGTTGTCGCGGGATTTAGAGCCATCCGTAAATAAGAAGTTCCATCCATTTTGGCTGTAAAAGTGCTTTTCTTTCGCATAAATTGCTCTGTGTTTCTCTTGTGGTGTATTTGTTTTTGGAAATTGGAGCGTTTTAATTGTGTGAGGAATGTTGTTAATCAACCACTGTGGGCGGATAGTGGATACTCTAGGCCTTGAAGTATGCGGTATCTGAAGGTGTTTAAGGAATTTCAGTGGTCGACTGATTGCTCCCGTTTTCTTGACATCGCATTTTTTACGTCCCTTTTTAAAAGATTGTTTGGAGTAAATAGCAGTTTAGGGAGTAAACGACGGCAGCTATCGATTGTTCTTTCAGCGATTGTAGGCAAGCCAGTCTCTGCAAAGAGGTTTTTTAGGGGTGTAGTAGGGAATGCTCTTATGCTTCTCCGTATTGCTACGTCATAAGGCGTGGATATTTTGTTGATTGCAGATGCTGGACAGTTCCCATGGAGTGGTAGTGCGTATTCAACCTTGAAGAGTATTAAGGCTCTGGTAGCGTTGATAAGAGTGGCCGGGTGAATATGGCTTTTCTTAGATGTTAGATATTACACTTTGTGTAGAAGACTACATCATCGGCGTAGAGCTGACATTGGATGCCGCGGATATTTGTTGTTCGGAGAACAATTTCATCAAACGCGATTATGAAAAGAAATGCAGATAAGGGTGAACCTTGCGGGGTGCCATTATCTAAAGGAACACTATTAGACAGAAATCCGTTTATTTTGACTCTACACTTTCTATGCTGGAGAAATTTTTTAACAAATTTTTTAATTTTTTGGCCCACTTTCCAAGCGTCAAGTTGTTTCAAAACTATGTGTATGCCGATTCTAACGAATGCTTTTTGAAAGTCTATCGCTAATAAAGACACGTGGTTTTTGGAGGATAAAGCGTTTGAAATAAAGTAGTCTAGGTGTAGGAGTGCATCCATGGTGCCAAATCCCTTTCTGTATGCAACTTGATTAGGGCTTATAAGGTTTTTCACTTCAGCATACCACGTTAAGCGATTGACAATAATTTTTTCTAATAATTTTCCAAGACATGATAGGAGCGAAATTGGTCTAAAACTGTTTACATCTGAAGGGGGTTTGGTTGGTTTTAGTATTGGAACAATACATGTAGTTTTCCAAAATTGTGGGTAGGGTCCACTATCAAAAATGCAATTGTAGAGCTTGAGTAGTCTACTCCTGACTGAGTTTGGCAGGTTTTGAATTATGGGATATGTAACCTTGTCCAGGCCTGGTGAATTTCCTTTGACTGAGGAGAGGGAAAATTCGAGTTCTGATGGGAGGATTTTGGACTCAAGTTGCTTGGCTGCGATTGATAAAGGGTAAGAGATTTGTGGTTCCTGGTTTAGTCGTCTTGCTTTTAAGTTGCGGAAAGTGTTTGAAAAGGATGTATCGGAGGAGGAAAGGGAGAACTGAGAAGCAAAATTGTTGGCAATAGCATGTGGGTCAGAGGGTGGTCCATTAGCGGAATTAATGTACGTAAAGGATATTTGTCTTGGGGAGCGAGTAAGTATTCGTATGTCATTCCATATTTTTTTAGGTTTTGTTGATGGGTTTATGCTGGAGGTGAGTTCTTCAAATGCTTTGCGCTTTGCTAATTTGGCGTTTCGCTTAAATTGTGCGTTTGCTTTTTTGTATCTCAATAGATTTTCTGTTGAGCGAACGGTTTTGTATTGGTACCACAAGTTCTGCTTGGAAACTTGGAGTGTGGATAGTTCGGAGCTCCGCCAAGGAACGGTTTTATTGGATCTATTTGGTTTAGTTTGTGGTATGGTGAGGTGAGCTGCTGATCGTATAACTCTTAAGATTTTAGCTGCTTCTTGGTTTATGTTATTAGCAATTGGAGAGGCTGCACTGATTTCTTCGCACATTTGACCGAATTTCTTCCAGTCGGCTTGGTTAGTTTTAAATTTGGGTGTGAATTTTACTAAGGATTGGTTGCAGACTGAGGTTATTTGGGTAAGGATAGGGAAGTGGTCGCTTCCATGCAATGAGTCAAGGACTTTCCACTGGCAGTTTGAGGCTAGAGTTGCGGAACAAAGTGTAATGTCAACTGTAGAAAAGGTATGGTGAGTCGAAAAGTGGGTGGGAGCACCATTATTTAGTGATATAAAATTGGATTAGATTAACGCGTCTTCAATTTTTTGTCCTCTAGAGTTTGTGTAATGAGATCCCCAGATAGTACTCCAGGCGTTGAAGTCGCCTCCAATGATGCATTGCGTACTGAATTGGTTCAGAAGTTGTGAAATATCAGATGTAGAAAAAGTACCTTTGGGAGGAATGTACATGCAAACAGCCACTATCTTGGTTGTTGTATTGATGTCGATCGCTAGTGCTGAGAAACTTGTTTGAATAGGTGATAGCTTGTGTTGAATATTCCTTTTGACTAATATTGCAATTCCTTGCTTTTTACTAGTGATCTGAGGTAGATTATAAAAATGCCCTATATAATTTTTGGGAGTGTAGACATTTTGGTTTTGGGGTAAGTGAGTTTCGGTTAGAAGAATGACGGATGGGGAATAGTATTTAATTAGAATTTTAAGTTCGTGATAGTTATTGAGGTAACCATTCATATTCCATTGCAAAATTGAAAACGAAAAGTTATGGGAGAACGAATATATGCATACACACACGCATGTACCTGCTTTTGACATTCTGCGAGCAGAGCGCCGGTAGCCACATGCAGTAAGAGATGCATTACATTTCGAAGTCACTGTTATGATCAGCAACGCTCTTTGGCTCAGCTTGTACTGAGTCGGAGAGCATTAGACCACCACAGTCATTATTTCTGGGCGAGGGGAAGATATAATTGTTACTTGAGGTGGGGTTGATTGTTGAAGAATTGGTGAGAGAGAAGGGTTTGGTCAAAGTAGAATTAAAAGGTGATTGAAGTTTTGTTGTTTGTTGGCGTGGTCGTGCTAGAAGCCCATGAATGGGCGATAGATTTGTTGGAGTTTGGTAAGCTAGTGTTAGTTGAAGTGTTATTTGAAGAGGTGGAAATTTTTTTTGAAGCTTGAGGTGAATTTTTTGTTTTTGGTTGCTGTTTCACGCATGCTGCATTTGTCGATGGTTTTTATTTTTAAAATTTCTTTAGCCTGTATAAACTTGGGACAAGTGTTTGCGGAGGAAGGGTGTTCGCCTGAGCAATTCGCACACATGGTTCTTGAGCATTCGCTGTCATTGTGAGGAGGAGGCTGCAGTTGACGCATGTAGGAAGGCCTTTGCATTTTTTTATTGTGTGTCCGAGCCTTTGACAGGTTTTGCAGCGCATCGGATTGGGATAGTAGGGACGGACTGAAATTTTTCGCCAGGCTACATCAATTTCTTCAGGTAGCTTGTAGGCATCAAAAGTGAGGAGCATTGCACCTGTTGGGACTATGACACCTTCAAGCTTCTTCTGGAATTTATACACTGCACTTACTCCATAATCTTCAAGGCCTTCAATAATTTCTTTTTCAGGCAAATGGTTAAGAAATGGCGCGAAAATCGTGCCTTTTACGGAGTTAAGGTGTTCATGGTAATTGGCTGAAATTTTGCAGATGTTCGAAAGTGTTGTCGTGTTTGAATTTTTCAGCAGTTTTTTTATTTTTGACTAGTAGGAGAAGACTTCCGTCGCGCAATTCTGAAATGGATTTAACATCTTTGCTAATGCATAAAATGGCTTTATGCACCGCAAAGCATGAAAAACGTGACAGTGGTTTATTATCTTCTAATGATTTAAGAACTATGTATTTTGGGAAGTCGTTTTTAGAGATGTTAATGGGGGAAGCTCAGGAAAAGTCTCTTGAGATTTGTTGGCTTTTTTTCGTTTTGTATGAGGACTAGAGGAAAGTAGGGCGAACCTTTTTTAATATAACTTATAACTATTTATGCACTTCTTTTTTTTTTTTCTTTTTTTTTTTTTGTTGTTTGTTTCTTTTTTAAGATATCAATTGATACACAGAGAGCGTCACAGAGTAACGAAACGGTATACCGAAAACAGACAAATAAGCGAATACTGATAACACACGAGAAGAGTGAACGTCCGCATGCGTCAGAGGTTAGTCGGTGACTGTTCGATATCGATTGCTAAGTATGTATATACAAGAAAATCGACTTTACACCTACATATAAGACTACATAATTTTTCTAAATGCACTGCCGTTATGCCGTCAAGGTTTTATGTAGACTTCAGTAAGATAAAGAAGTTTAATTAACTTAAATATGTTAAACTAATGATTTCAAGCATTTCGATATCGATTGCTATGTGTATGTACAACAAAATCGACTTTATACCTGAATATAAGATTACGGAATTCTTCCAAATGCACTGCCATTATACCGTTAAGGCTTTATGTAAACTTCAGTTAGATAAAGAAGGTTAATAAATTTAAATATGTTAAACTAATAATTTGAAGCATTTCGATATCTATGGCTAAATGTGTAAATACAAGAAAATCGGTTTTATACCTAAATATAAGATTACGGATTTCTTCTAAATGCACTGCCGTTACGACGCCATGGCCTTATGTAAACTTCAGTGCGCTAAAGAAGGTTTATTAACTAAAATATGTTAAACTAATTATTTAGAGCATTTCGATATCGATCGATAAATGTGTAAATGCAAGAAAATCGATATTATACCTAAATATAAGATTGCGGAATACACTGCCGTTATGCCGCCAAGGCTTTATGTTAACTTCAGTTCGTTAAAGAAGGTTTATTCACTTAAATATGTTAAACTAATGATTTGAAGCATTTCGATATCGATTTCAAAATGTGTATATACAACAAAATCGACTTTATAACTAAATATGGGATTACGAAATTCTTCTAAATGCACTGCCGTTATACCGTTAAGGCTTTATGTAGACTTCAGTACGATAAAGAAGGTTTATTAACTTAAATATGTTAAACTAATGATTTGAAGCATTTTGATACCTATGGGTAAATGTGTAAATACAAGAAAATCGATTTTATACCTAAATATAAGATTACGGAATTCTTCTAAATGCACTGCCATTATGCCGCCATGGCTTTATGTTAACTTCAGTTCGTTAGAGAAGGTTTATAACCTTAATTATGTTAAATTAATGATTTGAGGAATTTCGATATCGATTGCTAAATGTGTATATTCACGAAAATCGACTTTATACCTTAACATAAGATTAAGGTATTCTTCTAACTGCACTGCCACAATGCCGCAATGGCTTTATGTAAACTTCAGTTCGTTAACGAAGGCTTATTAACTTAAATATGTTAAACTAAAGATTTGAAGCATTTCGATATCGATAGCTAAATATATATATACAAAAAAATCGACCTTATACCTAAATATAAGATTACGAAATTCTTCTAAATTCACTGCCGTTTTACTGTTAAGGCTTTACGTAAATTTCAGGAAGTTAAAGTAGGCTAATTAACTTAAATATGTTAAACCAGTTATTTGAAGTATTTCGATATCGATTGATGAATGTGTATATACAAGAAAATCGACTTTATACCTAAATATGAGATTACGAAATTCTTCTAAATGCACTGCCGTTATACCGTTAAGGCTTTATATAAACTTCAGTTAGATAAAGAAGGTAAATAAACTTAAATATGTTAAACTAATGATTTAAAGCATTTCGATATCGATTGCTAAGTGTGCATATACAACAAAATCGAATTTATACCTAAATATAAGATTACGGAATTCTTTTAAATGCACTGCACTTATGACGCCATGGCTTTATGTAAACTTCAGTTCGTTAAAGAAGGTTTATTAACTTAAACATGCTAAAGTAATAATTAGAAGCATTTCGATATCGATAGCTAAATATGTATATACAAGAAAATCGACTTTATACCTAAATATGAGATTACGAAATTCTTCTAAATGCACTGCCGTTTTACCGTTAAAGCTTTATGTAAACTTCAGTTAGATAAAGAAGGTAAATAAACTTAAATATGTTAAACTAATGATTTAAAGCATTTCGATATCGATTGCTAAGTGTGCATATACAACAAAATCGAATTTATACCTAAATATAAGATTACGGAGTTCTTTCAACTGTACTGCCGTTATGCTGTATGGCTTTATGTTAACTTCAGTTCGTTAAAGTAGGTTTATTAACTTAAATATGTTAAATCAGTTATTTGAAGCATTTCGATATCGATTGCTAAAAGCATATATAAAGGAAAATCGACTTTATACCTTAATATAAGATTACGGAATTCTTCTAAATGCACTGCCGTTATAAGGCTAAGTCTTTATGTAGACTTCAGTAAGATAAAGAAGGTTAATTAACTTAAATATGTTAACCTAATGATTTGAAGCACTTCGATATCGATTGATAAATGTGCATATACAAGAAAATCTATTTGATACAAATATAAGATTTCGGTATCCTTCTAAATGCACTGCCGTTATACCGTTAAGGCTTCATATAAACTTCAGTTAGATAAAGAAAGTTAATAAACTTAAATTTATTAAACTAATCATTTGAAGCATTTCAATATCGTTTGCTCAATGTGCTAACACAAGAAAATCGATTTTATTCCTAAATAAAAGATTATGGAATTCTTTTAAATGCACTGCACTTATGACGCCACGGCTTTATGTAAACTTCAGTTCGTTAAAGAAGGTTTATTAACTTAAATATGCTGAACTAATGACTTGAAGCACTTCGATATCGATAGCTAAATATGTATAAACAAGAAAATCGACTTTATACCTATGTATAAGGTTATGTAATTTTACCTAATGCACTGCCGTTATGCCGTTAAGGATGTATGTAGACATCAGTAAGATAAAGAAGGTTAATTAACTTGAATATGTTAAGCTAATGACTTAAAGCATTTCGATATCGATTGTTAAATGTTTATATACAACAAAATCATTTTATACCTAAATATAAGATTGCGGGATTTTTCTGCATGCACTGTCGTTGTGCCGCCATGGCTTTATGACACCTACAGTACGTTGAAAAAGGTTAATTCACTTAAATATGTTAAACTAATGATTTCAAGCATTTCGATATCGATTGCTAAATGTGCATATACAAGCAAATCGACTTTATACCTAAATATAAGATTACGGGATTCTTCTACATGCACTGCCGTTATGGAGAAGGTTTATTAACTTAAAGATGATAAACTAATGATTAAAGGCATTCCGCTATCGATTGCTAAGTGTGTATATACAAGAAAATCAACTTAACACCTATTTATAAGATTACGTAATTTTTCTATATGCATTGCCGTTATGCCGTTAAGAATTTATGTAAAGTTCAGTAAGATAAAGTAGGCTAATTGACCTTGTAATGTTAAACCAGTTATTTGAATCTACTATTATTATTTATTATGTAGACTTCAGTAAGATAAAGCAGGCTAATTAACTAAGATATGTTAAAATAGTTATTTGAAGCATTTCGATATCGATTTCTAAATGTGCATATACAAGAAAATCGACTTTATACCTAAATATAAGATTACGGGATTCTTCTACATGCACTGCCGTTATGTAGAAGGTTTATTAACTTAAATATGATAAACTAATGATTTAAAGCATTCCGATATTGATTGCTAAGTCTGTATATACAGGAAAATCGACTTTACACCTGAATATAAGATTACGGAATTCTTCCAAATGCGCTGCCGTTATACCGTTAAGGCTTTATGTAAGCTTCAGTTAGATAAAGAAGGTTAATAAACTTAAATATGTTAAACTAATGATTTGAAGCATTTCGATATCGATTGCTTAATGTGTATATACAACAAAATCGACTTTATACCTGAATATAAGATTACGGAATTCTTCCAAATGCACCGCCGTTATACCGTTAAGGCTTTATGTTACCTTCAGTTCGTTAAAGTAGGTTTATTAACTTAAATATGTTAAGCCAGTTATTTGAAGCATTTCGATATCGATTGCTGAATGCATATATACAAGAAAATTGATTTTATACCTAAATATAAGATTACGGAATTCATCGAAATACACCGCCGTTATGACGTTATGGCTTTATATATACTACAGTACGTTAAAGAAGTTTATTTAGCTTAGTATGTTAAACTAATGATTTGAAGCATTTCGATATCGATTGCTTAATGTGTATATACAACAAAATCGACTTTATACCTGAATATAAGATTACGGAATTCTTCCAAATGCACCGCCGTTATACCGTTAAGGCTTTATGTTACCTTCAGTTCGTTAAAGAAGGTTAATTATCTTAAATATGGTAAACCAGTTATTTCAAGCATTTCAATATCGATTGCTAAATGTGTATATTCAACAAAATCGACTTTATACCTAAATATAAAATTACGGAATTCTTCCAACTGTACTGCCGTTATGCTGTATGGCTTTATGTTAACTTCAGTTCGTTAAAGTAGGTTTATTAATTTAAATATGTTAAACCAGTTATTTGAAGCATTTCGATATCGATTGCTTAAAGCATATATAAAGAAAAATCGACTTTATACCTACATATAAAAGTTTACGAAATTCTTCTAAATGCACTGCCGTTATACCGCTAAGTCTTTATGTAGACTTCAGTAAGATAAAGAAGGTTAATTAACTTAAATATGTTAAACTAATGATTCGAAGCAATTCGATATCGATTGCTAAATGTGCATATACAAGAAAATATATTTTATACAAATATAAGTTTACGGAATTCTTCCAAATGCGCTGCCGTTATACCGTTAAGGCTTTATGTAAACTTCAGTTAGATAAAGAAGGTAAATAAACTTAAATATGTTAAACTAATGATTTGAAGCATTTCGATATCGAATGCTAAATGTGTAAATACAAGAAAATCGACTTTATACCTAAATATAAGATTACGGAGTTCTTTTAAAAGCTTTGCCGTTATGACGCCATGGCTTTATATTAACTTCAGTTCGTTTAAGAAGGTTTATTAACTTAAATATGTTAAACTAATGATTTAAAGCATTTCGATATCGATTGCTAAGTGTGCATATACAACAAAATCGACTTTATACCTAAATATAAGATTACGGAATTCTTCTAAATGCACTGCCGTTATAAAGCTAAGTCTTTATGTAGACTTCAGTAAGATAAAGAAGGTTAATTAACTTAAATATGTTAACCTAATGATTTGAAGCACTTCGATATCGATTGATAAATGTGCATATACAAGAAAATCTATTTTATACAAATATAAGATTTCGGAATCCTTCTTAATGCACTGCCGTTATACCGTTAAGGCTTTTTGTAGACTTCAGTACGATAAAGAAGGTTCATTAACTTTAATAAGTTAAACTAATGATTTGAAGAGAATGTTGGGCCACGTTTTGATTTCGTTTAAAAAGTCACTTAAAAGTTATTTTTTGTGAAAATTCCAAAGCATGGATTTGTAGTGCTAGTCGTAACCTTTCTTTTGATAACATTGGTTTTATAAAATTCTACAAAAATTTAAAAGTTATAGCCATTGGCGCAAAAAACCTGATTTTGCGATTTTGAAAAAAGGTGGGGAATGTCGGGC
Source organism: Bactrocera correcta (assembly GCA_027475135.1). Lineage (NCBI taxonomy): Eukaryota > Metazoa > Arthropoda > Insecta > Diptera > Tephritidae > Bactrocera > Bactrocera correcta. The sequence continues at coordinate 20,926,060 of CM050322.1, forward strand.
CAGTCTGGAAATCGATCAAAACATGATTGTTACCGATGAAAAATGTTTATTTATCAGTGGAAATGAAAGAGAGATTCATATATGATAAGAAAAATAGGAATTGGCGAAACAAATTTTCCGACTCGCAGTGTATGCAGATGTAAGTGTTCGGGTTCGGTCCGGCACATTTCAAGGGAGCCCCTCGATCACAATCGATGCAATGGGCCGTGTTTCAACGATTCTCGTGCTTCGGCATCTTTTTCTTGCAAATCGTGCAAAAATCGAAGTCCTCTTCGATGTCGGTTTCGGTCGGAGACGGGTTTCTCTTCCGTGGTGTCTTCGATTTGCCACGGCCTTTTTGCTTCTTGGCTGCGTGTTCATCGGCTGCCTTCGTCAATTTTTGCTTTTTTTCGGCCATGTCACGCAGATCTGCGACAACCTCAGGCGATGTCAAAATCGTTGACTCCATTGTCTTGCGGCCACGTTTTGATTTCGGCGCAGGTGTGCCTAATTTCAACGGGCCAAGCGATTTCAATGCATCATCGGAGCTGTGGAGCCGAAACAAGAGACAACGACGATGATGCAGCACCACTTGTTGAAGCTGGGGCACTTGTCGAGGCCTCCGACGTTGACAGCTCCTCATTCGCAGCAGTCACAATGGCATCACCAGAGGCAAGAACTCGACGTTGATTGTCGGCGTCTTTCTCTTCGTCACCGAACAAATTTTCGCCGCTCAGTTCCGAAGCAACAAAGTCAACTTCAGTGAAAATTTGCGGGTTGAACGGGTAGATGCCAGTTGTTCGGAAGCCGGATTTGATGGTTTTCGGCGTTAACATAACATCGAGGCACTGATCGACAAGGAGCGGCACATGATGCAGATCGAAAGTGACACCAATGTTGGACTTTTTCCATGCATCATGCTTCACGGTCATCATGCCTTTAAATGGTGCAAATACCGGAACATCTAGCGGCTGCATTTTGTGCGTGCATTTCGGCGGAAAAGACAGCAACGTGATGCCATGATCCAACGCCAAATCTATCGCCTCGATCGATAAATGCGAACCGTTGTTGTCCAGCAGCAACACGGTTGGCGAATCGGCATTAGCACCGGTGTGCTTGATGAAATGACGCATGAATTGAGGGAATACGTCAGAGTTCATGTAACCAGACCGTTCGCAACACCAACAGCGCCATGACTCGCATGAGTCATAAAAATCTCTTTCATGTTGACTCGGGGAAAGAGAAAGAATGGCGGTATAGACTGGCCAATAGCGCTGACGGCCAAAGCCAAAGACACATTGGCGCCTTTTTCAGCAGATGTTGATGAGCCGACCTGCTTTTGTTCTTTGCGCGCGATGGTTTTGACAGGCCTGGTTGGCACGGTCGGGCACCCGGTTTCATCCATGTTCCATATTCGGTGAGGTTCAAACGGCATCTTACCGAGAAGGGATGAAAGGTTGGCAAAGAATGCATCGACATTCTCTTTGTTGAATCGCTTCGCACTACTCTGGCTTACTTGCTCTGGTGTTCGCTGTGACAAATTTTTGTGGCGTTTCATGAACGCCAACTGCCAATCCTTACTCGCCTGTTGATTGTCGTTCCATGGATCCGGATACGACGCGCCAACTTTCCGAGCAAATTCATACGAGAGCTTACGAAGCTCCATCAAACTAATTCCATAGTTGATGTCGCTGGCCTGGAGAATGTAGCTTATCAGCGCCTTCTCTTGTTCAATGTTGAAGATCTGAAATAAAAAAAAATTATTTATTATTCGATGAAAGAAAAAGAAAGAAACCAGCAGAACTCACTGTTTTTGTGCCCATCGTCGTGCTTTCAGCCAGCAAATTCTTCATTACATCGGCATTGGCAGTAGTAACGTCGATGCTCGCACCATCAAATGCTGCAATATAACGCATCAGGTTGGTCCTCGGAATATTGTGTGCCGTCGCAGCTTGTCGAACGCTGTTGTGATGTATTTTCACCGACTTGATCGCCTCCAAAATGTTGTCGAAATCAACAATTTTCTCTTGTTTGGGATAGTACCGCGGCATAATAACTAAAAAAAAATTCTCGGAGCACGAAACTATTAGGAAATGTTGAAAAACTATTGTGTTGTTGAAATTCTGCACGAAAAATCACTTATACACGTCAAATATATGAAGTTAGCATGTGAAATGTAAAAACCTATGTGGCCCGACATTCCCCATAATAAGTGGCCCGAGATTCCCCAAACGCTCATATTTGCAAAGTGGCGGTGGATAATGAACACAATGTAAATTCGTGCAAAATTTCGTTTGTGTGTGTCTAAAAGCTCAACTAATATTATAAACATATTTACCTGGATGAATTTATTGGAAAACTTGAAAAAAATCAACTGTACACAGAGTTGAAAAAAAACTTTCGTAGTGTCGAATTTCTTTTTGTTGCCGCAGAGAGGTTATAACACGTGTTCACAGCTCGAGTGCTATACAGAAACTGAGCTTAGTATGAGACGAGCCGATGACAGTTGGTTGCAGCTGTCAACCTCTACTAGCGAAAAAAATATCGCGCTGGCCCGGGATTCCCTGCCCAACACTCCCCACCTTCCTCTATCCATGGCTAAATGTGTAAATACAAGAAAATCGACTTTATACATAAATATAAGATTACGGAATTCTTCTAAATGCACTGCCGTTTTACCGTTAAGGCTTTATGTAAACCTCAGTAAGATAAAGTAGGCTAATTAACTCAAATATGTTAAACCAGTTATTTGAAGCATTTCGATATCGATTGCTAAATGCATATATACAAGAAAATCGACTTTATATCTAAATATAAGATTACGGAATTCTTCTAAATGCACTGCCGTTATTCCGTTAAGGCTTTATGCAAACTTCAGTTAGATAAACTAGGATAATTAACTCAAATATGTTAGACCAGTTATTTGAAGCCTTTCGATATCAATTGCCAAATGCATATATACAAGAAGATCGACTTTATACCTAAATATGAGATTATGGAATTCTTCAAACTGTACTGCCGTTATGCTGTATGGCTTTATGTTAACTTCAGTTCGATAAAGTAGGCTTATTAACTTAAATATGTTAAACCAGTTATATGAAGCATTTCGATATCGATTGCTAAATGTGTATATACAGAAAATCGACTTTATACCTAATTATAAGATTACAAAATTCATCGAAATACACTGAAGTTACGACGTTATGGTTTTATATAAACTACAGTACGTTAAAGAAGTTTATTTAGCTTAAGTATGTTAATCTAATGATTTGAAGCAGCACGTTATCGATAGCTAAACATGTATATACAAGAACATCGACTTTACACCTAAATATACGATTACGGAATTCATCCAAATATACTGCCGTTATGCCGTTATGACTTCATGTAAACTTCAGTAAGATAAAGAAGGTTAATTAACTTAAATATGGTAAACCAGTCATTTCAATCATTTCAATATCGATTGCTTAATGTGTATATAATGTGTATAAGAAAATCGACTTTATATCTAAATATAAGATTACGGAATTCTTCCAACTGTACTGCCGTTATGCTGTATGGCTTTATGTTAACTTCAGTTCGTTAAAGTAGGTTTATTAACTTAAATATGTTAAACCAGTTATTTGAAGCATTTCGATATCGATTTCTAAATGTCAAAATACAAGAAAATCGATTTTATACAAATATAAGATTACGGAATTCTTCTACATGCACTGCCGGTATGCCGCCATGGCTCTATGCCAACTTCATTTCGTTAAAGAAGGTTAATTAACTTAAATATGTTAAACTAAAGTATTGAAGTATTTCGATATCGATTGCTAAACGCGTATATACAGAAAACCGATTTTATACATAAATATAAGATTACGGAATTCATCGAAATACACTGCCGTTATGACGTTATGGCTTTATATAAACTACTGTACGTTAAAGAAGTTTATTTAGCTTAAGTATGTTAAACTAATGATTTGAAGCAGCTCGTTATCGATTGCTAATTGTGTATAAACAACAAAACCGAATTTATACTTAAACATAAGATTACGGAATTCTTCTAAATGCGCTGCCGTTATACCGTTAAGGCTTTATGTAGACTTAAGTAAGTTAAAAAAAGTTTATTAACTTAAAAATGTAAAACTAATGATTTGAAGCATTTCGATATCGATTGCTAAATGTGTATATACAAGAAAATCGGCTTTATACCTAAATATAAGATTACGGAATTCTTCCAACTGCACTGCCGTTATGCCGTTATGGCTTTATGTTAACTTCAGTTCGTTAAAGTAGGTTTATTAACTTAAATATGTTAAACCAGTTATTTTAAGCATTTCGATATCGATTGCTAAATGCATATATACAAGAAATTCGGCTTTATACCTAAATATAAGATTACGGAATTCTTCTAAATGCATTGCCGTTATACCGCTAAGTCTTTATATAGACTTCAGTAAGATAAAGAAGGTTAATTAACTTAAATATGTTAAACTAATGATCTGAAGCATTTCGGTATCGATTGCTAAATGTGTAAATACAAAAAAATCGATTGTATACCTAAATATAAGATAACGGAATTCTTCTAAATGCACTGCCGTTATGCCGCCATGGCGTTAAGTAAACTTCAGTTCGTTAACGAAGGTTTATAAACTCAAATATGTTAAACTAATGAGTATAAGCCTCTCGATATCGATTGCTAAATATGTTTATACAAGAAAATCGACTTTATACCTAAATATGAGTTTACGGAATTCTTCGAAATGCACTGCCGTTATGCCGCCATGGCTTTAGGCAAACTTCAGTTCGTTAAAGAAGGTTTATTAACTTAAGTATTTAAAACTAACTAAAAATAAGATTACGTAATTCTTTTACATGCACTGCCGTTATGCCGCCATGGCCTTGTGATAACTTCAGTTCGTTAAACAAGCTTTATTAACTTAAATATGTTAAACTAATGATTTGAAGCATTTCGATATCGATTGCTAAATGTGTATATACAAGAAAATCGACTTTATACCTAAATATAAGTTTGAGGAATTCTTCTAAATGCACTGCCGTTTTACAGTTTAGGCTTTATGTAGACTTAAGTAGGTTAAAAAGGTTTATTAACTTAAATATGTTAAACTAATGATTTAAAGCATCTCGATATCGATTGCTAAATGTGTATATACAAGGAAAGCGACTTTATACCTAAATATAATATTACAGAATTCTTCTTAATGCACTGCCGTTAAACCGCTAAGTCTTTATGTAGACTTCAGTAAGATAAGGAAGGTTAATTAACTTAAATATGTTAAACTAATGATTTGAAGCATTTCGATATCGATTGCTAAATGAGTAAATACAACAAAATCGGCTTTATACCTAAATATAAGAGTGCGGAATTCCTCCAAATGCATTGCCGTTATACCGTTAAGGCTTTATGTAAACTATAGTAAGTTAAAGAAGCTTTATTAACTTAAATATGTTAAACTAATGATTTGAAGCATTTCGATATCGATTGCTAATTGTGTATATACAAGAAAAGCGACTTTACACCTAAATATAATATTACAGAATTCTTCTAAATGCACTGCCGTTGAACCACTAAGTCTTTATGTAGACTTCGTTAAGATAAGGAAGGTTAATTAACTTAAATATGTTAAACTAACGATTTGAAGCATTTCGATATCGATTGCTAAATGTGCATATACAAGAAAATCGACTTTATACCTAAATATAAGATCAGGGAATACTTCTAAATGCACTGCCGATATACCACCATGGCTTTATGCCAACTTCCGTTCGTTAAAGAAGGTTTATTAACTTAAATATGTTAAACTAATGATTTGAAACATTTCGATATCGATTGCTAAATGTGCATATACAAGAAAATCGACTTTATACCTGAATATAAGATCAGGGAATACTTCTAAATGCACTGCCGATATACCACCATTGCATTATGCCAACTTCCGTTCGTTAAAGAAGGTTTATTAACTTAAATATGTTAAACTTATGATTTAAAGCATTTCGTTATCGATTGCTAAATGTGTTTATACAAGAAAAGCGACTTTGTACCTAAATATTATATTACAGAATTTTTCTAAATGCACAGCCGTTAAACCGCTAAGTCTTTATGCAGACTTCAGTAAGATAAGGAAGGTTTATTAACTTAAATATATTAAACAAACTATTTGAAGCATTTCGATATCGATTGGTAAATGTACATATGAAAGAAAATCGACTTTATACCTAAATATAAGATTACGGAGTTCTTCTAAATGCACTGCCGTTATACCGCTGAGGCTTTATGTAGACTAAAGTAAGTTAAAAAAATTTGATTAACTTAAGTATGTTAAACTAATGATTTCAAGCATTTCGATATCGATTGCTAAATGTACATATACAAGAAAATCGACTTTATACCTAAATATAAGAGTGCGGAATTCCTCCAAATGCATTGCCGTTATACCGTTAAGGCTTTATGTAAACTTTAGTAAGATAAAGAAGCTTTATTAACTTAAATATGTTAAACTAATGATTTGAAGCATTTCGATGTCGATTGCTAAATGTGTATATACAAGAAAAGCAACTTTACACCTAAATATAATATTACAGAATTTTTCTAAATGCACTGCCGTTAAACCACTAAGTCTTTATGTAGACTTCATTAAGATAAGGAAGGTTAATTAACTTAAATATGTTAAACTAACGATTTGAAGCATTTCGATATCGATTGCTAAATGTGCATATACAAGAAAATCGACTTTATACCTAAATATAAGATCAGGGAATACTTCTAAATGCACCGCCGATATACCACCATGGCTTTATGCCAACTTCCGTTCGTTAAAGAAGGTTTATTAACTTAAATATGTTAAACTAATTATTTGAAACATTTCGATATCGATTGCTAAAGGTGCATATACAAGAAAATCGACTTTATACCTGAATATAAGATCAGGGAATACTTCTAAATGCACTGCCGATATACCACCATTGCTTTATGCCAACTTCCGTTCGTTAAAGAAGGTTTATTAACTTAAATATGTTAAACTTATGATTTGAACCATTTCGTTATCGATTGCTAAATGTGTATATACAAGAAAAGCGACTTTGTACCTAAATATAATATTACAGAATTTTTCTAAATGCACAGCCGTTAAACCGCTAAGTCTTTATGCAGACTTCAGCAAGATAAGGAAGGTTAATTAACTTAAATATATTAAACAAACTATTTGAAGCATTTCGATATCGATTGGTAAATGTACATATGCAAGAAAATCGACTTTATAGCTAAATATAAGATTACGGAGTACTTCTAAATGCACTGCCGTTATACCGCTGAGGCTTTATGTAGACGAAAGTAAGTTAAAAAAATTTTATTAACTTAAGTATGTTAAACTAATGATTTCAAGCATTTCGATATCGATTGCTAAATGTACATATACAAGAAAATCGACTTTATACCTAAATATAAGATTACGGAGTTCTTCTTAATGCACTGCCGTTATACCGCTGAGGCTTTATGTAGACTTAAGTAATTTAAAAAATTTTTATTAACTTAAATATGTTAAACTAATGATTTGAAGTATTTCGATATCAATTGCTAAATGTGTATATACAGAAAATCGATTTTATACCTAAATATAAGATTACGGAATTCATCGAAATATACAGCCGTTATGACGTACTGGCTTTATATAAAATACAGTACGTTAAAAAAGTGTATTTAACTTAAGTATGTTGAACTAATGGTATAAAGCATTTCGATATCGATTGCTAAATGTGTATATACAAGAAAATCGACTTTATACCTAAATATGAGATAACGGATTTCTTCTAAATGCCCTGCCGTTACACTGTTAAGGCTTTATGTTAACTTCAGTTCGTTAAAGAAGCTTTATTAACTTAAAGATGTTAAACCAGTTGTTTGAAGCATTTCGATATCGATTGCTAAATGTGTATATACAAGAAAATCGATTTTAAACATAAATATAAGATAACGGAATTCTTCCAAATGCACTGCCGTTCTGCCGCCATGGCTTTATGTTATTTTCAGTACGTTAAAGAAGTTTATTTAACTTAAATATGTTAAACAAATGATTTGAAGCAAATCGATATCGACTGCTGAAGCATATATACAAGAAAATCCACTTTATGCCTAAATATTAGATAACGGAGTTCTTCTAATTGCACTGCCGTTATGCCGTTATGGCCTTATGTTAACTTCAGTTCGTTAAAGAAGCTTTATTAACTTAAAGATGTTAAACCAGTTGTTTGAAGCATTTCAATATCGATTGCTAAATGTGTGTATACAAGAAAATCGACTTTATATCTAAATATAAGATTTCGGAATTCATCCAAATGTACTGTCGTTATGCCGCCATGGCTTTATATCAACTTCAGTACGTTAAGAAAGTTTATTTAACTTAAATATGTTAAACTAATGATTTGAAGCATCTTGATATCGATTGCTAAATGTGTATATACAAGAAAAACGACTTTATGCCTTAATATAAGATAACGTAATTCTTCTAAATGAACTGCCGTTATGCCGCCAGGGCTTTATGTTAACTTCAATACGTTAAAGAAGGTTAATTGACTTAGGCATGTTAAACTAATGATCTGAAGCACTTCAATATCAATTGCTAAAGCATATATACATGAAAATCGACTTTATACCTAAATATAAGATTACGGAATTCTTCTAAGTGCACTGCCGTTATACCGTTAAGGCTTTATGTAGACTTAAGAAAGTTAAAAAATTTTATTAACTTAAATATGTTAAACTAATGATTTGAAGCATTTCGATATCGATTGCTTAAGTCGTATATGCAAAAAATCGACTTTATACCTAAATATAAGATTACGGAATACGTCGAAATATACTGCCGTTATGACGTTATGTCTTTATGTATACTTCACTAAGATAAAGAAGGTTAATTAACCTAAATATATTAAACCAGTTATTTGAAGCATTTCGATATCGATTGCTAAATGTGTATATACAAGAAAATCGACTTTATACCTAAATATAAGATTACGGAATTCTTCTAAATGCCCTTCCGTTATGCCGCCAAGGCTTTATGTAAACTTCAGTTCCTTAAAGAAGGTTTATTAGCTTCAATATGTTAAACTAAAGATTTGAGGCATTTCGTTATCGATTGCTAAATGTGTATATACACCAAAATCGACTTTATACCTAAATATAAGATTACGGAATTCCCCCAAATGCACTGCCGTTACACCGTTAAGGTTTTATGTTAACTTCAGTAAGAGAAAGAAGGTTTTTTAACTTAAATATGTTAAACTAATGATTTGAAGCATTTCGATATCGATTGCTAAATGTGTGTATACAATAAAATCGACTTTATACCTAAATATAAGATTACGGAATTCTTCTATATGCCCTTCCGTTATGCCGCCAAGGCTTTATGTAAACTTCCGTTCGGTAAAGAAGGTTTGTTAACTTAAATATATTAAACTAATGATATAAAGCATTTCGATATCGATTGCTAAATGTGTATATACAAGAAAATCGACTTTATACCTAAATATGAAATTACAGAATTCTTCCAAATGCACTGCCGTTATGCCGTTATGGCCTTATGTTAACTTCAGTTCGTTAAAGAAGCTTTATTAACTTTAAGATAGTAAACCAGTTGTTTGAAGCATTTCGATATCAATCGCTAAATGTGTATATACATGAAAATCGACTTTATACCTAAATATAAGATTACGGAGTTCTTCTTAATGCACTGCCGTTATACCGCTGAGGCTTTATGTACACTTAAGTAAGTTAAAAAAATTTTATTAACTTAAATATCTTAAACTAATGATTTCAAGCATTTCGATATCGATTGCTAAATGTGTATATACAGAAAATCGATTTTATACCTAAATATAAGATTACGGACTTCATCGAAATACACAGCCGTTATGACGTTATGGCTTTGTATAAACTACAGTACGTTAAAAAAGTTTATTTAACTTAAGTATGTTAAACCAGTTATTTGAAGCATTTTGATATCGATTGCTAAATGTGTATATACAATAAAACCGACTTTATACCTAAATATAAGATCAGGGAATACTACTAAATGCACTGCCGTTATACCGCAATTGCTTTATGCCAACTTCCGTTCGTTGAAGAAGTTTTGTTAACTTAATTAAGTTAAACTAATGATATAAAGCATTTCGATATCGATTGCTAAATGTGTATATACAAGAAAATCGACTTTATACCTAATTATAAAATTACAGAATTCTTCCAAATGCACTGCCGTTATGCCGTTATGGCCTTATGTTAACTTCAGTTCGTTAAAGAAGCTTTATTAACTTTAAGATGTTAAACCAGTTGTTTGAAGCATTTCGATATCAATCGCTAAATGCATATATACAAAAAAATCGACTTTATACCTAAATATAAGATTACGGAGTTCTTCCAAATGCACTGCCTTTATGCCGCCATGGCTTTATGTTAACTTCAGTACGTTGAAAAAGTTTATTTAACTTAAATATGTTAAACTAATGATTTGAAGCATCTCGTTATCGATTGCTAAAAGTGTATATACAAGAATAGCGACTTTATGTCTTAATATAAGATTACGGAATTCTTCTAAATGCACTGCCGTTAAATCGCTAAGTCTTTATGTAGCCTTCAGCAAGATAAGGAAGGTTAATTAACCTAAATATGTGAAACCACTTATTTGAAGCATTTCGATATCGATTGCTAAATGAGTATATACAGGAAAATCGACTTTATACCTAAATATAAGATTACGGAGCTCTTCTAAATGCACTGCCGATATGCCGTTAAGGCTTTTGTAGCTTCAGTAAGATAAGGAGGGTTAACTAACTTAAATATGTTAAACTAATGATGTGAAACATTTCGATAACGATTGCTAAATGTGTGTATACAAGAAAATCGACTTTATACATAAATATAAGATTACGGAATTCTTCCAAATGAACTGCCGTTATGCCGTTAAGGAGTTTGAAGACCTCAGTAAGATAAAGAGGGTTAATTAACTTAAATATGTTAAACTAATGATTTGAAGCATTTCGATATCTGTTGCCAAATGTATAAATACAAGAAAATCGAATTTATACTTAAATATAAGATTACGGAATTCTTCTAAATACACTGCCTTTATACCGTTATGGCTTTATGTAAACTTCAGCAAGATATAGTAGGCTAATTTACTTAAATATGTTAAACCAGTTGTTTGAAGTATTTCGATATCGATTGCTAAATGTGTAAATACGAGAAAATCGATTTTATACCTAAATTTAAGATCACGGAATTCTTTTAAATGCCCTGTCGTTTTGCCGCCATGGCTTTATGTCACCTTCGGTACGAAAGAGAAGGTTAATTAACTTAAATATGTTAAACTAATGATTTGAAGCATCTCGATATCGATTGCAGAATGAGTAAATACAAGAAAATCGACTTTGTACCTAAATATAAGATTACGGAATTCATCCAAATATACTGCCTTTATGCCGTTGTGGCTTTATGTAAACTTCAGTAAGATAAAGAAGGTTAATTAACTTAAATATGTAAAACTAATGATTTGAAGCATTTCGATATCGATTGCTAAATGTGTAAATACATAAAAATCGACTTTATACCAAAATATAAGATTACGGAATTCTTCCAAATACACTGCCGTTATGCTGCCTTGGCTTTATGTTAACTTCAGTGCGTTAGAGAAGCTTTATTAACTTAAAAATGTTGAACTAATGATTTGAAGCATTTCGATATCGATTGCTAAATGTGTAAATACAAAAAAATCGACTTTATACCTAAATGATTACGGAATTCTTCCAGATGTACTGTCGTTATGCCGCCATGGATTTATATCACCTTCAATACGTAAAAGAAGGCTAATTAACTTAAATATGTTAAACTAATGATTTGAAGCATTTCGATATCGATTGCTAAATGTGTAAACACAATAAAATCGACTTTATACCTAAATATAAGATTACAGAATTCTTCTACATGCACTGCCGTTATGCCGCCATGGCTTAATGTAAACTTCATTTCGTTAGAGAAGCTTTATTAAATTAAATATGTTAAACTGCCGCCATGGCTTTATGCCAACTTCTGTTCGTTAAAGAAGGTTTATTAACTTAAATATGTTGAACTAATGATCTGAAGCATTTCGTTATCGATTGCTACATGTGTATATACAAGAAAATCGACTTTATACCTAAATATAAGATTACGGAATTCTTCTACATGCACTGCCGTTATGCCGTCATGGCTTTATGCCAACTTCAGTTAGATAAAGAAGGTTTATTAACTTAAATATGTTGAACTAATGATTTGAAGCATTTCATTATCGATTGCTACATGTGTATATACAAGAAAATCGACTTTATACCTAAATATAAGATTATGGAATTCTCCTACATGCATTGCCGTTATGCCGCCATGGCTTTATAGGTTTATTATCTTAAATATGTTGAACTTATGATTTGAAGCATTTCGTTATCGAATACTTCCAAATGCCCTGCCGTCATACCGTTAAGGCTTTAAGTTAACTTCAGTTAGATAAAGAGGGTTAGTTAACTTAAATATGTTAAACTAATGATTCGAAGCATTTCGATATCGACTGTTAAATGTATATTTGGCGATGATGCAGTACTAGGAAGAATTGTTGTTCACACTTTGATGGTCGCTGACGAACTATATTTCAATTTAGTGCTTTTGATCTCACATTCTTACATTCGTTAAGTTTAAGGATAAATTACATAAAATGGCAAACTTAAGAAGTATAGTACGAATAAATATTATGTACAGTACAAATCAAAATTAGGAGTAATTATTATAACTAGTGTAGAGTGGTGATCTCCACATTACCCCCCTTCTAGATTTCTGTGAATTGACTTGCAATACATCTAGAGGGTCTGAGGTTTGGTTAGAATTAACAGCTGGTTCTTCATCTGCTATATTGTAACTTGGCTTGAGGCGGTCGATTGAAATAACGATGTTTTTGCCTTTTATTTCGATTGTAAAATTTTTGTCGTTTTTTGAAATAACTTTATAGGGTCCATCGTATGGTTGTGTCATAGAAGGAGTTACTCGATCGTTGCGTACATATACGTGTGTTGATTGAAATAAATTCTTATTTACGAATGGTGTACTTGGAGAATGCCATGAAGTTTCGACGGGACGAATTTTTTGAAGATGACGTCGTAATTTTTCAACAAAAATTGAGTTCGGCTGCATATTTGGTTTTGTAGTAAAAAACTCGCCAGGTAATCGTGTTGCGGTTCCGAATAACATTTCGGCTGCGGAAGCCTTTAAGTCTTCCTTAACGGCATTTCGTAGTCCTAAAAGAGTAAGTCCTAAATTATCTACCCAAGATTCTTTTCCGGTGGCTAGTATGGCGTTTTTGAATGAACGGTGCCACCTTTCTATCAATCCATTCGTTTGTGGATGATACGGTGATGTACGTTCACGCTGAGTACCTAATGTTAGTAACATTTCTTGAAACATTTTGGATTCGAATTGAGTTCCTTGGTCTGTGATTATCTTCTGAGGTGAGCCATATCGTCCAACCCATTCGTTCAAGAAAGCCCTACATACTGTTTCTGCTTGAATGTCGACAAGAGGTATCGCTTCGGGCCATCTCGAAAAGCGATCGATGAGTGTAAGACAATATTTGAATCCCTGATTAAGAGGTAATGGTCCAATTATATCAACGTGAACAACTTGAAAGCGTTGGTCTGGCATTTCTAAACGTTGTAATGGAGACTTGATGTGGCGTAAAACTTTGCTGCGACTGCAACGGATGCAGGCACGAACAAATGCTTTGCAGTCCTTTCGCATATTTACCCAAACAAAATGTTGAGAATCATCTTTAGAGTTGCGTTGGCCCCAACGTGAGCGAGGTCGTGAACATTGTGTAGAATCTGCTTACAAATCGTTTGCGGTACGATGGGTCTAACTTGGCTCATTGATACATCGCAAAGTAATGTAGCGTTGCTGCCTTCCAATCTGAAATGTTTAAGTTGTAAAGAGTGTTTTATCTTACCAGTAACAAGTGCTTGAATGTTTGAGTCAGATTTTTGTTCGTTGGCCATATCAGTGTAGTTGATCGATGTTATTGTGTTGATACGCGACAATATATCTGCGGTTTGGTTTTTTGAACCCGGAATGTGACGGATGTCTGTTGTAAACTGACTAATATAGTCAAGTTGTCTAATCTGACGAGGTGAACCTTTGTCGTTTCGCTTATGAAAAGAATAAATTAATGGCTTATGATCCGTATAAATGCATGTTTGATTGCCTTCGATTAGGAATTGAAAATGTTTTATGGCGAGATAGATTGCAAGAAGTTCTCTATCGTAAACTGAGTAATGCTTTTCTGTTTCCGTTAGACGACGTGAAAAATATCCAAGGGGTTCTGGTTCGTTATTTACTAATTGGTGAAGTACAGCTCCTACTGCGACATCGGATGCGTCTGTGAATAAACGGAGTTGAGCACCAACATGAGGGTATGCTAAAGTAGCTGCATCGGCCATATTTTGTTTACAATCTTCAAAAGCGTTGATTGCTTCATCTGTCCAATCGATACGAGTTTTATCATTGCGTTTGTTTCCTTTGATAAGTGTTTGTAAAACGGCTTGACGTTTTGCGGCGTTAGGTAAAAATTTGCGATAGAAATTGATAGATGCTAGGAAACTTTTTAATTCGTTGGCCACTGTAGGTCGTTTAACTTTTAAAATAGCCTCAACTTTTTCTGGTAGCGGGCGAATACCTTTATGCGTAATGCTGTGACCTAAGAATTTTATTTCTTTCTTACCAAATTCACATTTCGATGGATTAATTGTTAGACCAGTTGCGCGGAGTCGTTGGAATATCATGCGTATATGTTTCGCATGTTCCTCCATGTTTGCTGAAGCTATGCATATGTCATCAACATAAGGAAAGGCGAAGTCAAGACCTCGTAAGGCTTCATGTATGAGGCGTTGAAAAGTTTGTGCTGCATTTCGTAGACCAAACGTCATATGAGTAAACTCATATAGACCGAATGGTGTTATTATGGCTGTTTTCTTTATGTCTTCCGGTCGAACGGGTATTTGATGGAATGCTCTTTGTAGATCGATCTTGCCAAAAACTGTTTTTCCTCGTAGGATTGTTAAGCAGTCATGAATAAACGGAATAGGATAACGGTCTGGAATGGTGATTTTATTGAGCGCACGGTAATCTCCACATGGTCGCCAATTGCCGTCTGCTTTGCGGACCATGTGAAGCGGACTAGCCCAATTGCTCTTCGAAGGGCGACACACGCCTATTTGCATCAGATATTCGAATTCAGTTCGTGCGGCTTTAAGTTTATTGTGGTCGAGCTTTCGAGCACGAGCTGTAACGGGTTGACCTTGGGTTTCAATTACGTGACATACCTCAGTCTTTACTGGTTTTCGATCTAGATTCATTTCTGTGAGGTCCTTAAATTCCTTGAATAACTTTGCGAATGGACACTGTATGTCGAAAGCTTTTATCTGCATATTCAACTCTTTGTGAATAGTGCAAGGCGCTTCGAGATTTGTCTTGTTGTCGATTAATTTGTTGCGTTTTAGATCGATGATCAAGTCGTAGTGACGAATAAAATCACTGCCAATGATTGATGTATTAACGTCTGCAACCATAAAGTTCCACATGAATTTGCGACGAAGACCAAGATCCACGTGTTGGCGTACTAAACCGTAAGTTTTTATTGGAGTACCGTTGGCTGCGTATAACGTGACGTTTGTTGGGCGAAGAGAATTAAAATTGTTTTTGTTTGGAAGAACACTGTAATCGGCACCAGTGTCTATGAGATATTTTACGTTTGATGACTGGTCTTTGATGAAAAGTTGATTTACTGCTGCGTTGACGTGATTGGCGTCAGCATCGCTGACTGAAACTTCTAGTCATTCATGCTGGGTGTTGGTACTTTGTCGACGTAGACATGGACTACGGCATCGGTTGGCGGAGTCTCCAAAAGTTTGATGGTACCAACATTCTTTTGTATTGCGTGAGGAAAATCTTCGCTCACTCGATTGACTATGTCGTCTAGGAAATCTGCGACTAGTGCGTGAGCGACTGCGTTCTCGTGTGCGCATATTATCAAATTTGCGTTGCAATTCGTTAATCGTATTTGATAGTTGAAAAATCGTGTCTTGTTGAGTCTGAGACGATGTACTGGCGGCGTGATCCGATGATGAACAAATTTGACGCTGGGTTAACGTTTCCATAATAGCGTCGGCAACTGCAATTTGGACATCTATCGTACCTTCGCGTGCGATTACGGATGCTCTTATTAATTCCGGTAAGCGTTGGATCCACATGGCTCTAAGAGTTTCTTCCGAAAAGGAATTTCCTGCCACTCGTCTCATGGCATTAAATAGTTGACTCGGACGTTGATCACCTAGTACCATCTCCTCCAATAATCGTTGAATTTTACGTTGATAACTTTCACCAAAATATTTGAGAAGTTCAGTCTTGAGAAACTCATACATGCCAATGCCTGAGTTGGTAATGCGTTGCGTATTTTCTGCGTTTTTACTGATTTGGCTAATGGTTGGTAGCGTAAGAGGATCTAAAGTAGCCATCACATGGTAATAACGTTGAGCGTCGCTGTTCATGTTGCATGCCTTAAACCAATAGTCCACCGATGTGAACCATGCATCCATATCGTTTGGTGTTATGCGAGGCATCGGAATACGTGCATGTGCTTCAGGTGCAGTATACCGTTGAAGCGGTGCAAACTGTACACATTGATGATCTGGAAACGGGATCGCATCATTTTTACGTTGCTGTGAAAACGGTACTATGTTCGGCTGATGTAAATTCCTATACGGTACTTCGCTGCCCTCTGTCTGCGCTGGCTTCGTCTGACGCGCAGCTTCACTTGCTGCCTCTAAATGTATGACCGTATGACTTTGACTTTCAGGTTGAATGTCATTGGCGCTCCAACTGCTTCCGTAGTGTCTAAATGCTTCTGGGACTACTGGAATTCCATCGCTGCCAGATATGGTTTCGCTTTCCACAGGTTGAAGGTGTTCGTCCATTTTGAATAAGCGCGGGGTTTAGAAAAATATCAAAAAATTTTTCTCTTCTGACACCAATTTGGCGATGATGCGGTACTAGGAAGAATTGTTGTTCACACTTTGATGGTCGCTGACGAACTATATTTCAATTTAGTGCTTTTGATCTCACATTCTTACATTCGTTAAGTTTAAGGATAAATTACATAAAATGGCAAACTTAAGAAGTATAGTACGAATAAATATTATGTACAGTACAAATCAAAATTAGGAGTAATTATTATAACTAGTGTAGAGTGGTGATCTCCACATATATATACAACAAAATCGACTTTATACCTAAATGTTAGATTACGTAAATCTTCTGAATGCACTGCCGTTATGCCGCCATGGTCTTAAGTCAACTTCAGTTCGTTGAAGAAGGTTTATTAACTTAAATATGTTAAACTAATGATTCGGAGCATTTCGATATCGATTGCGAAATGTGTATATACAAGAAAATCGACTTTATACCTAAATATAAGATTACGGAATTCTTCTACATGCACTGCCGTTATGCCGCCATGGCTTTATGCCAACTTCAGTTCGTTAAAGAAGGTTTTTTAACTTAAATATGTTGAACTAATGATTTGAGGCATTTCGTTATCGATTGCTTCATGTGTATATTCAAGAAAATCGACTTTATACCTGAATATACGATTACGGAATTCTTCTACATGCACTGCCGTTATGCCGCCATGGCTTTATGCCAACTTCAGTTCGTTAAAGAAGGTTTATTAACTTAAATATGTTGAACTAATGATTTGAGGCATTTCGTTATCGATTGCTACATGTGTATATACAAGAAAATCGACTTTATACCTAAATATAAGATTACGGAGTTCTTCTACATGCACTGCGGTTAGGCCGCCATGGCTTTATGCCATTTTCAGTTCGTTAAGGAAGGTTTATTAATTTAAATATGTTAAAATAATGAGTTGAAGCATCTTGATATCGATTGCTAAATGAGTATATACAAGAAAATCTACTCTATACCTAAATATAAGATCAGGGAATTCTTCTTAATGCACTGCCGTTATGCGGCCATGGCTTTATGCCAACTTCAGTTCGTTAAAGATGCTTTATTAACTTAAACACGTTAAACTAATGATTTGAAGCATCTCGACATCGATTGCTAAATGTGTGTATACAAAAAAATCGATATTATTCCTAAATATAAGGTTACGGAATTCTTCCAAATGTACTGTCGTTATGCCGCCGTGGCTTTATATCACCTTCAATACGTAAAAGAAGGTTAACTAACTTAAATATGTTAAACTTATGATTTTAAGCATTTCAATATCGATTGCTAAATGAGTATATACAAGAAAATCGGCTTTATACCTAAATATAAGATTACGGAATTCTTCCAAATATACTGTCGTTATGCCGCCATTGCGTTATATCAACTTCAACACGTTAAAGAAGGTTAATTAACTTAAATATGTTAAGCTAATGATTTGAAGCATTTCGATATCGATTGCTAAATGTGTATCTACAAGAAAATCGACTTTATACCTAAATATAAGATTATGTAATTCTTCTAAATGCACTGCCGTTATGCCGTTAAGGCTTTTGTAGACTTCAGTAAGATAAAGAGGGTTAATTAACTTAATTATATTAAACTAATGAGTTGAAGCATCTCGATATCGATTGCTAAATGAGTATATACAAGAAAATCTACTCTATACCTAAATATAAGATCAGGGAATTCTTCTTAATGCACTGCCGTTAGGCGGCCATGGCTTTATGCCAACTTCAGTTCGTTAAAGATGCTTTATTAACTTAAATATGTTAAACTAATGACTTGAAGCATTTCGATATCGATTTCTTAATGTGTATATACAAGACAATCGACTTTATACCTAAATATAAGATTACGGAATTCTTCTAAATGCACTGCCGTTATGGCCTTATATTAACTTCAGTTCGTAAAAGAATGTTTATTAACTTAAATATGTCAACCAGTTATTTGAAGCATTTCGATCTCGATTGCTTAATACATATAAACAAGAAAATCGACTTTATACCTAAATATAAGATTACGGAATTCTTCCAAATGTATTGTCGTTATGCCGCTATGGCTTTATATCAACTTCAATACGCTTAAGAAGGTTAATTAACTTAAATATGTTAAACTAATGACTTGAAGCATTTCGATATCGATTGCTTAATGCATATAAACAAGAAAATCGACTTTATACCTAAATATAAGATTACGGAATTCTTCCAAATGTACTGTCGTTATGCCGCTATGGCTTTATGTTAACTTCAGTTCGTTATAAAAGGTTTATTAATTTAAATATGTTAAACCAGTTATTTGAAGGATTTCGATATCGATTGCTTAATGAATATAAACAAAAGAATCAACTTTATACCTAAATATAAGATTACGGAATTCTTCCAAATGTAATGTTGTTATGCTGCCATGGCTTTATATCAACTTCAATACGTTAAAGAAGGTTAATTAACTTTAATATGTTTAACTTATGATTTTAAGCATTTCGATATCGATTGCTGAATGTGTAAATACAAGAAAATCGAATTTATACCTAAATATGAGATTACGGAGGATGGAGGATGGAGTCATGTGTAGAAGTTCACGCAAGTGAGGAAAGTTCTCTGATCGCCATTCACTTGGGAGTGGCCAGAAACGATTCTTTTACATATGACTCAAGCAGCTCACGACTTCCGGTCTTTGACCAAGTATCCTCTGGGTAGCCTAAGAACATCCGTTTGAAGGCGAGCTAAAGTGGGTTTGGGACCCGCCACGTAAAAAACACCCCCAATGAAAAACCATAAACAGCCTCGGATGAGATCCCCCCCTTTTGATGACGACCATGGCAAACGAAATAAGGACTATGATTTGAGGGCATGCACCTGGAGTGTCCGGTCCCTTAATTGGGAAGGTGCCGCTGCCCAGCTGGTAGATGTCCTCGTAAAGATAAAGGCTGACATCATCGCCGTCCAAGAAATGCGATGGACGGGACAAGGACAGAGACAAGTAGGTCCTTGTGGCATTTTCTACAGTGGCCATATAAAGGAGCGCAAGTTTGGTGTTGGATTCGTGGTGGGTATGAATGAACATCTAGCCACAATTCGCATCAAAGCGAGGTTCTTCAACATATCGCTGATTTGCGCCCACGCCCCGACGGAAGAGAAGGACGATGTGACCAAAGATGCCTTTTATGAGTGCTTGGAGCGCACTTATGAGAGATGCCCCCGCCACGATGTCAAAATCGTGCTTGGCGACTTTAACGCCAGGTTGGGCAAAGAAGGTATCTTTGGCACTACGGTCGGTAAATTCAGCCTCCACGAGGAAACATCCCCAAATGGGTTGAGGCTGATCGACTTCGCCGGGGCCCGAAATATGGTTATCTGTAGTACTAGATTCCAGCATAAGAAGATTCATCAAGCTACCTGGCAGTCTCCGGATCGAAAAACCACCAACCAGATCGATCATGTTGTGATAGACGGAAGACACGTCTCCAGTGTTTTAGATGTGCGTGCGCTCCGAGGTCCTAACATCGACTCGGACCACTATATTGTTGCAGCCAAAATTCGCACCCGCCTCTGTGCAGCAAAAAACGCACACCAACAAACACAAGGAAGGTTCGACGTCGAGAAGCTGCAATCACAACAGACAGCCGAACGATTTTCTACTCGGCTTGCACTCCTGCTCTCTGAGAGCACTCGTCAACAACTCGGTATAAGGGAACTGTGGGACGGCATTTCAAACTCCTTACGTACAGCTGCAACCGAAACCATTGGTTTTCGGAAAGTGCAAAAGAACAGCTGGTACGACGAGGAGTGCCATGTCGCAGCGGAGAGAAAACAGGCTGCCTACCTCGCAACGTTACGATCGACCACAACACGTGCGGGATGGGATAGATACCGAGAGTTGAAGAGGGAAGCAAGACGCATTTGTAGACAGAAAAAGAAAGAGGCCGAAATGCGTGAGTACGAAGAGCTTGATAAGCTGGCCGACAGGGGTAATGCTCGAAAATTCTACGAAAAGATGCGGCGACTTACAGAAGGTTTCAAGACCGGAGCATACTCTTGTAGAACTCCCAAAGGTGATCTAGTCACCGATGCCCAAAGCATACATAAATTATGGAGGGAACACTTCTCCAGCCTGCTGAATGGCAGTGAACGTACAACGCCAGGAGAAGGCGAACCCGATTCCCCAATCGATGACGATGGAGCAGACGTTCCATTGCCCAACCATGAAGAGGTTCGAATAGCGATTGCCCGCCTGAAGAACAACAAAGCGGCAGGGGCCGACGGATTGCCGGCCGAGCTATTCAAACACAGCGGCGAAGAACTGGTAAGGAGCATGCATCAGCTTCTTTGTAAAATATGGTCGGACGAAAGCATGCCCAACGATTGGAATTTAAGTGTGCTATGCCCAATACATAAAAAAGGAGACCCCACAATCTGCGCCAACTACCGTGGGATTAGCCTCCTCAACATCGCATATAAGGTTCTGTCGAGCGTATTGTGTGAAAGATTAAAGCCCACCGTCAACAAACTGATTGGACCTTATCAGTGTGGCTTTAGACCTGGCAAATCAAAAACCGACCAGATATTCACGATGCGCCAAATCTTGGAAAAGACCCGTGAAAGGAGAATCGACACACACCACCTTTTCGTCGATTTCAAAGCTGCTTTCGACAGCACGAAAAGGAGCTGCCTCTATGCCGCGATGTCTGAATTTGGTATCCCCGCAAAACTAATTCGGCTGTGTAAACTGACGCTGAGCAAAACTCAAAGCTCCGTCAGGATCGGGAAGGACCTCTCCGAGCCGTTCGATACCAAACGAGGTTTCAGACAAGGCGACTCCCTATCGTGCGACGTTTTCAATCTTCTTCTGGAGAAAATTATTCGAGCTGCAGAACTGAATCGAGCAGGTACAATCTTCTATAAGAGTGTACAGCTACTAGCGTATGCCGATGATATTGATATAATCGGCCTCAACACCCGCGCCGTTAGTTCTGCTTTCTCCAGACTTAATAAGGAAGCAACACAAGTGGGTCTGGCAGTGAACGAGGGCAAGACGAAATATCTCCTGTCATCAAACAAACAGTCGTCGCACTCGCGACTTGGCTCCCACGTCACTGTTGACAGTCATAACTTTGAAGTTGTAGATAATTTCGTCTATCTTGGAACCAGTTTAAACACCACCAACAATGTCAGCCTGGAAATCCAACGCAGGATTACTCTTGCCAACAGGTGCTACTTCGGACTGAGTAGACAATTGAAAAGTAAAGTCCTCTCTCGACGAACAAAAACCAAACTCTATGAGTCGTTCATAATTCCCGTCCTGCTATACGGTGCAGAGGCCTGGACGATGACAACAACCGATGAGTCGAACCTAAGAGTTTTCGAGAGAAAGGTTCTGCGAAAGATTTTTGGTCCTTTGCGCGTTGGCCACGGCGAATATCGCATTCGATGGAACGATGAGCTGTACGAGATATACGACGACATTGACATAGTTCAGCGAATTAAATGACAGCGGCTACGCTGGCTAGGTCATGTTGTCCGGATGGATGAAAACACGCCAGCTCTGAAAGTATTCGACGCAGTACCCGCCGCAGGAAGCAGAGGAAGAGGAAGACCTCCACTCCGTTGGAAGGACCAAGTGGAGAAGGACCTGGCTTCGCTTGGAATATCCAATTGGCGCCACGTAGCGAGGAGAAGAAACGAGTGGCGCGCTGTTATTGACTCGGCTATAATCGCGTAAGCGGTGCCTACGCCAGTAAAGAAGAAGAAGATAAGATTACGGAATTCTTCTACATG
>CM050322.1:20949898-21010898 GCA_027475135.1 Bactrocera correcta
AGTTTAACATATTTAAGTTAATAAACCTTCTTAGACGAACTGAAGTTTACATAAAGCCATGGCGGCATAACGGCAGTGCATTTGGGAGTATTCCGTAATCTTATATTTAAGTATAAGGTCGATTTTCTTGAATATACACAATTAGCAATCGATATCGAAATGCTTTAAATCATTAGTTTAACATATTTAAGTTAATAAACTTTCTTTAACTTACTTAAGTTTACATAAAGCCATAACTGCGTAATGGCGGTGCACTTAGAAAAATTCCGTGATCTTATATTTAGGTATAAAATCGATTTTCTTGTATATACACATTTAGCAATCAATATCGAAATGCTTCAAATCTTAAGTTTAACATATTTAAGTTAATAAACCTTCTTTAACGAACTGAAGTTTACAATAAGCCTTAACGGTATAACGGCAACGCATTTAGAAGAATTCTGTAATCTTATATTTAGGTATAAAGTCGATTTTCTTGTATATACACATTTACCAATCGATATCAAATGTTTCAAATCATTTCTTTTACATATTTAAGTTAATAAACTTTCTTTAACTTACTGAGCTTTACCTAAAGCCGTAACTGCATAACGGCAGTGCATTTAAAAGAATTCCGTAATCTTATATTTAGGTATACAGTCGATTTTCTTGTATATACACATTTAGCATTCGATATCAAAACGCCTCAAATCATTGGTTTAACATATTTAAGTTAACAAACCTTCTTTAACGCACTGACGTTAACATAAAGCCATGGCGGCATAACGGCAGTGCATTTGGGAGTTTTCCGTAATCTTATATTTAAGTATAAGGTCGATTTTCTTGTATATACACATTTGGCAATCGATATCGAAAAGCTTCAAATCATTAGTTTAACATATTTATGTTAATAAACCTTCTTTAACGCACTGACGTTAACATAAAGCCATGGCGGCATAACGGCAGTGCATTTGGAAGAATTCCGTTATATTATATTTAGGTATAAAGTCGAGTGTCTTGTATATACACATTTAGCAATCGATATCGAAATGCTTCACATAACTGGTTTAAAAAATTTAAGTTAATTAACCTACTTTATCTTACTGAAGTTTACATAAAGCCTTAACGGCAGTGCATTTAGAAGAATTGTTAAGTTTAACATATTTAAGTTAATAAACCTTCTTAGACGAACTGAAGTTTACATAAAGCCATGGCGGCATAACGCCGGTGCATTTGGGAGTATTCCGTAATCTTATATTTAAGAATAAGGTTGATTTTCTTGAATATACACATTTAGCAATCGATATCGAAATGCTTCAAATCATTAGTTTAACATATTTAAGTTAATAAACCTATTTTAACGCACAGAAGTTAGCATAAAGCTTTGGCGGCATAACGGCAGTGCATTTGGAAGAATTCGTTACTCTTATATTTAGGCATAAAGTCGAGTTTCTTGTGTATACACATTTAGCAATCGATATCGAATTGCTTGAAGTCATTAGTTTAACATATTTAACTTAATTAACCTTATATTTAGGTATAAAGTCGATTTTCTCGAAGATACACATTTAGCAATCGATATCGATATGCTTCACATAACTGGTTTAACATATTTAAGTTAATTAACCTACTTTATCTTACCGAAGTTTACATAAAGCCTTAACGGTATAACGGCAGTGCATTTTTAATCTTATATTTAGGTATAAAGTCGATTTTGTTGTATACACACATGAAAAGGTAAATTTTATGATAATCGGACACTTTCTCATTGTTCACAGGATGGTCGTTTTATTTATATATAAAATGAATAATTAAATTGTAGTTCACAAAATTTATTTAAATATGAGATAATATAGCACGGGCGGCTGTTGAAAATCAAGTGTTGCTTTCTATGTGCCGGTAATGCCACTCAGATAGGAAGTAATATTTCGCATAGGGTTACCTTACAGTTGGCTATCATGGCAATGTATAGCGCCCTCGCTATGCTCGTCGCTTTCATCATCGGCTTCATCGCTGTTGTCTTCAAAATTGGGAGGAGGTTGACACCATGACTTCATCTTACCAGATGCGTAGATTGAAGTATACTGACGTGACGTTCGGCCTGCTCCTAGCGAGGCTGCAAGTAAATAACGATCTTTACCAAGCACTTGCTTAATTATAAAGGGGCCTTTGTAACGTGGCTCCAGCTTTCTCGACGTCCCAGTACTAGAAGGTTCATTTTCGACTAGCACTAGCTTGTTGTCATTTCTGGTTTACTGCTTCACAAGTTGCTTCTCGTATTTTTTGTAAATCTTCTTCGCTTGTTAGATTATTGTCGTGTAATGCTAACAAAACTTTATTTTGGAGGATATCTCTTGGTGAAAAACTAAATAAAAGTTCATGTGGACTTTTACCCGTAGTTTTGTTTTTCATCGTGTTCATTGACCACTGGATGGTGAATAAATTCTCGTCCCACTTTTTGTCTATGTTTGTCGTTGGGAGTAGCATTGACAAAAGTGTACGATTAACTCGTTCAGCATGGCCATTCGCCCTCGGTGTTCGCACTGCATTTAGTATATGTTTTATATCGTTGTTAACACAGTAGCTTTTAAAATCTTTAGAGGTAAAGGCTGTACCCCTATCAGTGATGATTCTTTCAGGAACTAAAAAATAACTGGTAACTTCTCGTAACGTTTCTAATACGAAGCACATTGCTGTACTCTTTACTGCTTTAATGATCGTATACTTCGTAAAAGCGTCAACTATGACTAATATGTGTTCGTTTCTTTTCGGACTCTTGATAAATGGTCCTAAATGATCCATATGAACGGTTTTAAATGGTATTGGTACGATGTTATCGAAATGGTACTGTCCTTCAATTTTACCACCTTGACGTTTGTTATATGCGCATTCAACACATGCGTTTAAATATGATTTAACGAAGTTACGCATTCGTGGAAACCATATGTACGTTTTCATTTTGTCAATGGTTTTTTCGAAACCCAAGTGACCATTTTTATCCTGACATTCTTCTAACATTTTATGTCTTAACGCTTTCGGAACAACCCACCATTTCTTTTCTTTTTCAATTCTAAATAGTCTATATTTCTCAATACAAAATTCTTTCAAAACTTGTTTATCTTTGTTTTTAATCTTTTTGACGATCTGTTTTATATTATCGTCTTGTAACTGCATACTAAACAACCAATCGTCTGATGTAATCGATACCTTATCTACTCGTAGAGTTGCTACATCTGTTTCTTTAGCACTTTCGTTACAATTTTTACTGTTTTACCGTCGATGTAGTATCGGAACCGTTCTAGGGTTTCAACTACAGCTAAAGTTTCAAGTTCGTAACTGTGGGAACTTCTTTAAGTATCGCTCGTCGATCTACTATAATACGCGACTGGTTTTAATCCATCGCATTCGTTCTGTAACAATACACCCGCTAAACCAGCTGAACTAGCGTCTGTATGAATTTCGTGGTTTCCATGTACTCGATATGCAACTAGTAAAGGTTTTGACGTCAGTTTCTGCTTTAATTCGTTAAAGGCTTTGTCTTGGTCGTAATTCCAATTAAAGATTTCATTTTTACGTAACAGTTTTCGAATAGGTTCGGATATTATTGAATGAATTTTCGAAAATATCCACTCAACCCTAGAAATCTTCTAACTTCTGTAACATTTGTTGGTCGTTCATAATTCTGTATTGCGTTCGTTTTAGCTTGGCCTGGAGTTAATCCATTCGGTGATATTTGATGTCCAAGGAAATTTATTGTCGTTTTCAAACACTCACATTTTGAAATATTCAATGTCAAGTTAGCTTCTTTTAAAACTTGTAAGACTGTCGTAAGTTTGCGAAGCATTTTTTCATAGGTGTTATTGCAGATAAGTATGTCGTCCATATAATGAATCATATTATCTTTCGTTGCTTCTTCTTAAATTTTAGACATTAAACTTTGAAATACTATTGGAACGTTCTTCAGTCCAAATGGCATTCTTTTAAATTTGTATAAACCGTCGGTAATAACAAAAGATGTATACTTACGGCTTTCTGGTTCGATTTCAATTTGATAGTACCCACTATTCAAATCAAGCGTTGTGAAGTATTTATAACGTGCTGCTTCCTGAAGACACTCTTCAATATTTAGAAGTGGAAATATTTCTTTGATAATTAATTTGTTTAAACGTCGATAATCAATACACAATCTATTGTTACCGTTTTTCTTTTTAACAATCACAACTGGACTTGCATATTGTGATTCTGAACGTTGTATTATGTCGTTTTTTAATAAGTCTTTTATCATTTTAAAGACAGTTTGTTTTTTTGGTTCTGGTACACGATATGGAGATTGAGACAAAATTTCATTTGAATTTAATTCAGTTTTCATTTTCACCAAACTAGTTTTTCCGAGTTCATTTAAGTTGTTTGCAAAAACATTTCTATTATCGTTTATAATTTTCATTAATGTTGTTTTTACACATTTATCGTTTATTTCACATATAATTTCATTTTCATTAACGTAACGTGTTATTTCTTCAACTTTAATATCTTGCTCGTGTTCGCGTTCGCGTTCACGTTCTATTTTTATTTTTTCGTTTTGAATATTTAACAGCAAATTATTTATAAAGTTTTCTTGCCCTAATAAAATGTCACTAGGTAATAATTGATCGTCCACCAAATACAAGGTAACTGGTATAGTAATGTCATCGATTGTTAAAATTGTTTTCACTGATTTTTTTGCATGTCGACTACCACCACCTAGTCCTTTGATTTGTATATCACACTTTATGTATTTGCAATTAAGTTTCTCACATAACGATTTCCGAATCATGCTACACTGAGCTCCCGTATCGATAAATGCTTTTAATTTCTGACCGTTTAATAATGCGTCAACTTTAAAGGGTTCATCGTTTACACAAAATGTATTTCGTATTTTAGCTTCGGATTTACACTGAGAATCATACCTTGAGTGCACTTTATTACATTTTGCACATCTTTGTTTACGTTGAGGTTTTTGACAATTTTTCGATATGTGTCCGAATTCATCGCAATTATAGCACTTTACACTTTTTGCTTCAAACTTCTTATTAGAATTTTAATTTTTGTTTACATTCTTACTTTCATATTTATTTATTTCGACTTTCGTTACACTTCGGCGTGAATTTATTGGCACGTTTCTTTTATATTAGTTTAAGATTTCTCTTAGTTCTTTCATTGTATTTACTCGTTGAGCCGCTATTGCCACTTGTAGTTCACGATTTCGTAGTCCTTCTCTCGCGTATTTAACTATCGCTGTTTCACTTAATTTAAACCGTCGCCCAAGCGCACAAACACGAAAACAGTAGTCGTCTACTTTTTCATTTTGTCTACGTACGGCACTTTGCATTTCAAAATGTATTTATGCTTCATCGGGATAATTACCAAATTCATTTTTTAAGTCTTTCGCGAAATCTTTCCAATTTGAATGTAGTCCTCCTGTCGCATTGAGCCACAATCTTGCTGCTCCTTTCATTTTATTATACACGGCAAGCAATAGACACTTTTCGTCCTATTCGTACGCACGGATAACACTATTTACTCGTTCAACGAACTGTTCTGATGACAACGAATTGTCATTTGTTGGATCAAAGTCTGGTATTGTTTCTGCTATTTCACGCACTGAATAATTATTTCGCGTTACAGTTACATTCAATTGGCACACTTCGAGGTTGGGAATTATTTTGCATATATGACAACACATTTTCTAGAATTCCGCGCATTTCGTCCATTTGTCTTTGTAACGATTTTTGTGTTCCGTCATCACACTGTTCACTATCATCACCCGTAACTTGTTCGTTTTCGTCCTCTTCGACTTCGATTTCATCCGACTCGATCGTTTCCCTCAAACGACTTATGAGTGTTGCCTTCGTACCTGACGTTTAGCAATTTCGTTCTGACAACTGCCATTTTAGTTGCACTACACTCAATGATGCAATAGCTCTCATTTTTATAAACTCAAAAATTTATGTACTTCGTTATATGTATATTATGTACTTCGTTTTTGCATATACACACGCGCCGTTAAATCGAATGTTCAAGATGATGCACCGCTAGCTGTTATATCGAATGATCGAGATGATGCTCACTTATTTACACGTTTAAATTGTAGGTTAAGTTATATCTTAAAAATTTCTGTTTTTTTATAATACACTTTAGGTTTATGAAATCTGCAGGTTAACGTTTTGCAGTATTTCACACGTATGTATGTACGTAAATGCGATTTACTACGAACCGTATGTTCTTTTCTTTATACAAGTATGGTAAAAATAATGTCGTTTGAAAATGTACAGATTAACGTTTAGCACATTTTCCGTTTATTAATTTCCACACATATTTGATCACTAAATCATCGCGAAACCGTTTCCAAAATTGTGTACAGGTAAACGTATTAGTACATATTTGACGTTTGTACGCGTGAAGTAATCCTACTTCTGATATGAAAAGGTAAATTTTACGATAATCGGACACTTTCTTATTGTTCACAGGATGGTCGTTTTATTTATAAATAAAATGAATAATTAAATTGTAGTTCACAAAGTTTATTAAAATAAGAGATAATATAGCACGGGAGGCTGCGTTCACTTTGGCGGTTGAAAACCAAGTGTTGCTTTTGATGTGCCGGTGATGCCACTCAGATAGGAAGTAATATTTCGCATAGGGTTACCTTACACACATTTAGCAATCGATATCGAAATACTTCAAATCTTAAGTTTAACATATTTAAGTTAATTAACCTTCTAAACGAACTGAAGTTTACATAAAGCCATGGCGGCACACTGGCAGTGCATTTGGAACAATTCCATAATCTTACATTTAGGTATAAATTCGATTTTCTTGTATAAATTAATTAAGTTTATTTGTTACAAATGAATTACGTTTATTGTTACAAATTAATTATGTTTATTTGTCACACAAATTAAATGTTTTTATTTCACAGTAAAACCGATTAATTGAATATGTGTAAATTGAAAGTATGTAATATGACGATTTAACTCGTCACCTTCGCCGTTCAGTTCTAGAATGATTTTACTTTTTCCTTTCTGTCTTTTTGCCGCTGTCCAATTCTTCTTCTTTGATCATGTCCCGTTACGTAGCTTTGAGTTGGCGTCTTTCTGCTGCTAAGTGGTATGCAGTTTTACGCTCTGCGAGAGCTTTTGCAAAGCGCATTGAGTTACGCAACCCAGCATACGAGTAGCGACGCCGCTATTCTTGGCGTAACCCAGCATACAAAATTGGCCAGCCACAGTGGTACATTAACTTATATACACATTTAGCAATCGATATTGGGTTGCTTCAAATCATTAACTTCACTTATTTAAGTAAATTGACACTTTCTTTAATTTTATATTTAGGTATAAAGTATTTTAACAAGACGGACTCATTGGTAACAATATCTTAAGGAAGATAAATGAGATAATAGACTACTCAAACAGAATTATAAAAGCAAATAAAACAATAATGACTTTTTATCTAACAAAAGAAGAAGAATTATACAAATGAGCTATAAAGAAAATGAGGTCGAAATCTTCTGTAATGACATAACACATTTACATAATTCGTTGACACCAATCACCTTAACGGTATAGACAAAAATACTCCTATAAATATACTAAAAAGATATAACAGCGTTTTTACAACGAAGATGATAATTTAACATTTACAAGTTCAACAAAACATAGAATAATAACCAAAAATGATATTCCGGTTTACTCTTAAATCTACCGATACCCAGAAATACACAAACCGGAAATAGAAAAACAATTAGATCAAATGGTAAACCAAGGTATAATTAGAACATCCTAGTTCTTACAACAGCCCTATGTGGCTGGTACCAAAGAAGCTGGAAGCAACCAATGAACAAAAATGGCGTCTTGTGATCGACTACAGGAAGTTGAACAGCGTAACTACAGAAGACAGATTTCCAATTCCAAATATAGACGATATATTTGACAAATTGGGAAGATGCCAATATTTTTCCACTCTCGACTTAGGGAAAGGTTTTCATCAATTTGAATTGGATGAACGCGACATACATAAAACAGCTTTCTCCACTGCAAATGGACATTATGAATGGCCTTTGTTAATGAACGATATATTAAAAGATATATCCGCAAAATTTGCATTGTGTACATGGACGATATTCTAGTATTTTCTATAAGCGTAGAAGAGCACTTAGAATAATTGAGCAAAATTTTAATGAGAATAAAAGAAAAAAATCTAAAGAATCACTTAAATAAATGCGATTTCTTAAGACAAGAAACAAAATTCCTAGGTCACTTAATTACAAAAGATGGTATTAAACCAAACCCTCAAAAAGTGGAAGCAATAGAAAAGATTCTACTTCCAAGAAGCGTTAAGGGAATAACAGCATTTTCAGGTATTACGGGATACCATAGGAGGTTTATTAAAGATTACTATAAAATAGCATACCATTTAATAAAATATTTGAAAAAGGGCTCAAAAATATATATTAATAACCAAGATTACAAAGATTCTTTCTTTAAATTAAAAATGTTGATAAAAAATTACCCCATTTTAATTCACCCAGATTTCACATAAACTTTTACTCTTGTGACAGATGCGAGTAATTTTGCTCTAGGAGCAGCCCTTATGTAAGATAACAAACCAATTTTATTTGCCAGTCGTACTTTGAATGGACATGAGAAAATTTATAGCACTATAGAGAAAGAGTTTTTAGCAATAGTGTGGGCCATTAAATATTTTCGCCCATATCTTTTTGGTCGCAGATTCACCATTAAAACAGACCATCGTCCATTGGTTTGGTTAAATAATATAAAGGAACCTAATTCAAAATTACAAAGGTGGAAAATTAAACTCAATGAATTTGATTTCGATATTTTATACATTAAAGGTAAATAAAATGTAATTGCAGATGATCTAAGCAGACTAAATTATGAAAATAATAATATGGTAGAATTGAATTTAAATGAAATATTCAATGATGACGACATAGATACTGTACATAGTGCAGAAACGGACAGTACATATTTTATAAAAATAACAGAAAATGCAATAAATCTATATATAAAAATCAACTTATACTTCAAAGAGCGCAAAGGAAATAATACTTTAAAGGAAAATAAGAAACATAATAAACGTAACACTTGAAAGCGACATTTTATAAAAAAGTGCAAGAGAACCTACCGGAAAAAGGATTAATCGTAATTTACTGCCCAGATGACAAATTATTTTTACAAATTCAAGAATTATACATAAAATTTTTCGCAAACAATGCATATCTAAAAATAATGAAATCAAACATTATTTTAAAAAATGTAACAGGCAAAAGAGAACTTTTAACATTGATAGAAGAAAAACATCTGGAAAATAATCACAGGGGAATAAATGAAATATTTAAGGAAAAAAAACACACTACTACCAAAAATTACAAAAAGATATACAGAAATATATAAATAATTGTGAAATATGCAAGAAGTCGAAGTTCGACAGAAACCCTATCAAACATAGTTTAAATATTACGGAAACACCTAAAAAACATAATGAAATTGTTCATTTTGATATTTGGTACCCACAAAGAGCCATAATGTACTTTACAAGCATCGACAAATTAACAAAATATGCAACAGCCAAATCATTAAAGGACAGAACTTGGATATCAATTGTAAATGTCATAAATGAAAGAATTCAATATTTAGGCAAACCGGAAACTTTAGTAACAGACAATGATTTAGATACAGTACCAATAAAACAATTCTTAAAAGATAATAAAATAAACCCACACATAACGACCACTTATAATAAAACAGGAAATGCAAATATTGAAAGATTACACTTAACTTTAATTGAACACTTAAGACTTTTTAATGCTGATGCAAATAACAACGAAAACTTGAAAGAGAAAGTATTCAAAGCAATAACTGCTTATAATAATACCACACATTCTACGACAAAAAAGGGGCCAATTGATTTCATAAATAACTTACTTTCCGAACAAGAACTAAACAAACTCGCGGAAAAATTACAAAAGCAAAAAAAAATATAATAAACAATATCAATAAAAAAGAAAACAGGGTAAACATACAAGATTTTCAGAATAAATATATAAATAATCATAGGGTTAACAAAACACAACCAAGATACAAGGGAGTAGACAACTTTAAAGAAGGGGGAAATCACTTAATATCTATCAAAGTTTAAAAAAGCATATAAGACTCAAGTTAAAAGAAAATTTAATTTTCCAGATGGCGAAATTTACAATACTTTTAACGGTAGTAACGGCAATCAATGGATGATAAACAAGCTTGAAAACCAATCGGGATACGCTAAAATAACAATTAGAGAAATAAAGATAGTGAATCAAACTGCAACGGTAATCCATATAATACATCCCAAGGAATTTAAGCAGACTATAAATAAAATTGAAAATAACTTAGAAAATAATTTCAACCAATATAACAGGAATGACAGGGAAATATTATACGAAAAAATAAATATATTAAAGCAAGAAAACGCAGAGGACTATTTAATATTGTAGGAACTACATACAAATGGCTCTTCGGAACCATGGACAATGAAGATAGGGAAAGCATACTACAACATTAAGAAATAATAGAGAAAAACAACTATAAGATAATAGGAGTGGTAAATCAACAAATATATATCTATAACAACTTCAATAAATCCATTAATACATTAAAAAGAACCTTTGAAAAAATAAATAAATCAAACGAAAACATTATAAAACACATGCTTTATACCGATCAGATGTTTAAACTTAAGCACTTAGAAAGTAAAATTGAACTAATTCAAGAAAACATAGCTTCAGCAAAACATAATATACTACATCCTAGTATATTATCAACAGAACAAATTGAAAGATTCAATATTGACATATTAAAATTAAAACACGTAGAGACAGGACTCCTTTCATACAAAGACGACGCATTGCTTTTAGCTATAAAAATACAAATTACACACGTTAAAGCAGATCTAAACTAATAACGCCATTACCTAATAGGCAACATTTTAAAATGATAGGAGAACAGAAATATGCAATTACGAGTACAACAGGAAACAAAATATATAAATATACAAACGGAGCACCTTTCAAAAACTTAAAATAAATTAACGTTTGTCCGTTTAACCAAAGTAAATACGAATATGACAATGACACAATGATCGAAGATACCGAAGACGATACTATCCTGATTAAAAATGCATATAAAATAAAAATGAAACAAGACTGTAACAATAAAGAAATTATACTCGAAGAAAATGCGTTAATAAATTTTTATAATTGTAAAGTTGACATAAAAAATTAATCATTCCAAAATCAAAAACTTATTGTAGAAGAAAGACATATTTTCCCTGAAAAAGAAACTGATGTATTACAGTTTGAAAAAGTAATACATTTCCCAGAGAAAATAATAAATCAATAAAAAAATTTTAACAAATTGGAAGAATTAAAAATACACAAAAATGTAATCTATGACATAAGTATACTAATAATATTATTAATAGCAATAGAAATATTGGTAAAATGTATAATACACAAGGGAAATAAAAATACGAATAAAAATGTACAGCTACAAATTCAACCTCTTTCAAATGAGGAAAACACAAGCAAAATATTTAGTCCAATGTGAAGCTCAAAACTATAACTATACTTTTATAATCATAAGTAAGTTTCATAATCACTAGCAATAATAAGAAAACTTGGCAGCATTCAATGGAGACCATTGAATCTAGAGGTGGAGGAGACGCATATTGACATACACTCCCTAAAAAAAAAAAAATATAAATAAGCAATATTCATTTCAATATAGACTTCATATACGAACTCCATCTTGAAACGAATCAAGTTTACTTACACATTTTCCGCTGATAAAACAAATTCTTCTGGCATGCAGGCGAATATGTGTATATATGCAAGTAAATATAAACACATGTATAAGTGCCTGCGCGCACTTCAATTTAGAGTATAAGCAACAAATTGAAATAAAGAAAAAGGCAGTCGAAGATTAGACCTAAGCAAAGGAGCTCAGAGTTTTTATTTTTAACTGTAGAGTTGACATAAGGAGCCCTCGAAGAAGCTAAGCTCTTTATGACACCAAAACTATATACACAATTAGCAATCGATACTGAGTTGCTTCAAATCTTTAGCTTCACATATTTAATTTAATTAACCTTCTTCATCTCACTGAAGTTGACATAAAGCCATAACGCAAGTGTATTTTGAATAATTCCATAATCTTATATTCAGGTATAAAGTTAATTTTCTTGTATATAACATTAAGCAAACGATATTGTGTGCTTCAAATCATTTAGGCTGATTCATGGTAAGGTGGTTATCAGGTTATGTGCTTATTAGATTAAAAATAACCTCTATGCATTATGTTCACTTAATCACATAACCACATAACCCGATAACCACCTTATCGTGAACAGCCTAATTGATTTAACATATTAAAGTTAAGTAACCCTCTTTATCTTACTAAAGTTGATATCACGCCAACAAAGCAGTGCATTTGGAAGAATTACATAATCTTATATTTAAGTATAAAGTCTATTTTCTTGTATATATACACATTTCGCAATCGATATTGAGTTGCTTCAAATCATCAACTTCACATATTTAAGTAAACTGAAGAAGGGATGACATAAAGCCATAACGGCAGTGCATTTGGAAGAGTTCCATAATCTTATATTTAGGTATAAAGTCGATTTTCTTGTATATACACATTTAACTTACTAAAGGTGACATAAATAATGGCAAGGCATTTGGAAGAATTGAACAATCTTATATTTAGGTATAAATTCGATTTTCTTGTATATACACATTTAGCAATCTATATTGAGTTGAGTTACTAAAGCCATAACGGCAGTGCATTTGGAAGAATTCCATATTATATTTAGGTATAAATTCGATTTTCTTGTACAAACACATTTAGCAATCGATGTTGCGTTGCTTCAAATCATTAATTTAACATATTAAAGTTAAGTGACCCTCTTTATCTTACTAAAGTTGACATAAAGACATAAGGGCAGTGCATTTGGGAAAATTCCATAATCTTATATTTAGGTATAAAATCGATTTCTTGTACATACATACAAATTAAGCAATCGATATTGAGTTGCTCCACATCATTAGGTTCACATATTTAAGTAAATTAACTTTCTTAATCTTACTTAAGTTGACATAAAGCCATAACGTCAGTGCATTTGAAAGAATTCCACAATCTTATATTCATGTACAAAGTCGTTTTTCATGTATATACACATTTAGCAATCGACATTGGGTTGCTTCAAATGATTAACTGCACATATTTAAGTAATTTAACCTCCTTCATCTTACCGAAGTACACATCAAGCCATAACGGAAATGCATTTAGAAGAATTCCGTAATCTTATATTTAGGTATAAAGTCGATTTTCTTGTATATACACATTTAGCAATCGACATTGGGTTGCTTCAAATCATTAACTTCACATATTTAAGTAAATTAACCCCCTTCATCTTACCGAAGTAGACATCAAGCCATAACGGAAATTCATTTAGAAGAATTCCGTCATCTTATATTTAGGTATAAAGTCGATTTTCTTGCATATTCATATTATCGATATTGGGTTGCTTCAAATCATTAAATCATTGTTTATTGATAATATAAAAAAGGTTTTTACAATAAATGGAACTTAGCACGTCTTTACAATTTGGCTGTCGCGGTTTAACTATATCTCTTCTTGCCGGTTTTTCTAATCTTCCTATTCTTCAAATGCCCATTCACCATAGATCCCACATTCGGCCATTTTGACTAAGTATCCGTCTCGGATGCTTCGTTGCTATCTGCGTCGTCTTTGGACGTGGACCATGGCTTCATATATTCTACGTAAGTCGTGGTATTTTTTGGACCATCGCCAATGCTTATCTTCTGAACGTCATATGAATTGTTGTGCTTGACCTTAACGATTTGATAGGGACCCAAAAATTATGGCTTCAGCTTAAGGTTACTACCAAACTGCGTTCTCTTTATAGCTACATGTTCTCCGATTTTATACTGTCGTGCTGCTTTACGCCGTAGATTATATATCTTCTCGTTTTCGTTTTGTACCTTCAAAATAGTTGTTTTTGCCTTTGCTCGTATGTCATCTCGATTATCATAAAACGTGGTTAAAATTCTTTGCTGATACAATCTCGTAACTGAATATCTTCTCGAGTTCGCATCTTTGTACCAATCAATAATTCAAAAGGAGTAGCGTCTATGCTTCTGCAGAATGTTGAGTTGATCGCCTGCTGTATTTTACTAACGTGCTTATACCACTTAGATGGATCGTTGATGCTTAGCTTAG
This sequence comes from Bactrocera correcta, assembly GCA_027475135.1. Lineage (NCBI taxonomy): Eukaryota > Metazoa > Arthropoda > Insecta > Diptera > Tephritidae > Bactrocera > Bactrocera correcta. The sequence goes on from CM050322.1 coordinate 20,964,226, forward strand.
AGAGGACTGAAATAATGACTGCATTCAGTCTCTCCTCTTGACCATTAACTCGTGGTAAACCTGTTGTCGTCTTAACCAACTTGATACCTTCGTCATCGCAGTATTTAATAATGCCTTGAGAGGTAAAAGCAGAACCTCTGTCAGAAATAATATACGCTGGATTGCCAAACAATGAACTTTGATTGCTAAGCCGTGTAATTACTTCTTTCGACGTTGTTGACTTCGTTGGATATAATTAGCAAAACTTAGTAAAAGAGTCTATAACGGCTAAAATGTGTTTATAGTTTTTATGTGTTGAATCTAATGGACCCAAGAAATCAATATGGTAAGTATATAATGGAACGTCTTCTTTTTTCAGCGGATGCAAAAACCCATCCTGTTTGCCTCGTTTGCGGTTACTCATGATACAGGGTATGCAGCATTCGATGTACTGCTTAATCTTGTCTTCCCATTGTGGGATATAATAATATCTACAAATCAATTCTTTTGTTTTCTTTTCTGCAAAATGACCTCTGTCGTGCGCATTGCTAATGATCTGCCTTTGCATTGCTTTTGAAACTACTAGGAACTCATTGTCGTTTACTAGTTTGTATAAAATATCACCTCTAAGAAAATAATTTTCGTATGTTTTTGTTTCATCGCTGATAATTTCTTTAATAGCTTTTAATTTTTCGTCGTTTGCTTGTACCCTACCAATACCAACACAAGCGTCATCTTTAGTTATCGTCAATATCGGGTATCTGCTGAGCGCGTCGACATGCTGCATACGACGTCCAGCTCAACGGTATAGTCGAACTCTTGTAAGATAAGAACCCAACGTGCTACCCTCGTGCACAAATTCTGCTTTTCTAAGGGTTTCATAAAAGCGTTGCAGTCGGTTACTAGCTTAAAATGTGTTCCCAACAAGTAAACTCGAAATTTTTTCAGAGCTTCAATCACCGCCAATATTTCTAAATCATAGCTAGTATACTTTCGCTGTGTATCTGTCGTCTTTTTGCTCATAAAATATACTGGGTGTAACTGGGAGTCGTCTGGTAATTTCTGCATTAAAACTGCACCGAATCCATTTATTGAAGCGTCTGTATGCACCTCAGTTTCGTACGATTGGTTGTATATGTTTAGTACTGGATTCTCAGTTAAAAGTTTCTTCAGAAGATTGATTCTTCTTCTTTTTGTATACCAATTACAAACTTTACGTTATTTTTAGTTAAATTCGACAACGGCTTTGAAATTACTGCGTAATTTGGGATAAACTTTCTGAAGTATCCGGTTAAGCCCAAAAAACTTTTTAACTGCTTCAACATCTGCAGAGTTCTAAATCTAATTACTGCATCAATTTTCTCTGTAGATGGGTACAGTTTTTGATTCTCAATGATATGACCAAGAAACTGTATTCGCGTCTTTAAAAAACTACATTTTTTTAAATTTAATTCTAAGCCATAGTCTTTACATACGTTGATGACTTCTCTGAGATTTTGTACAGCTTCATTTTCGTCCTTAGAAGGTATAATAACATCGTCAAGGTAAAGCAAAGCAATACCTTTACGCGACAGATGCCTGAAAATAGCGACGTTGAAAACGCCTGGTGAGTTTGACAGCCCAAACGGCACCTTCAGAAATTGATATTGGCCGTTTTGCGTAACAAACGACGTATACTTTGGGCTTGACTCTGCAACAGGCACGTGGAAAAACCCGTTTTGAGGTCAATGCTACTAAATACTCTTGCCTCTTGTAGTCTGTCTAACTGGTCTTCTATTAATGGTAAAGGGAAACGATCTTTAACAATTACCTTATTGATTCTCCGAAAGTCTACACAAAGTCGCGGTGAACCGTCCCGTTTTTTAATAAGAACTATTGGGCTAGTAAACTCAGAGTTTGATTCTTCAATAATATCATTTTTTAGCCACTCATCGATTTGATCGTCAACGATATCTTGTTCAGATAACGCCATTCTACGTGGTCGCGAAAATATTGGTAAATCGTCTTTTAAAATAATACGCATTTCAATGTTTGTTGTTTTCGACTTTAAGGGTTTATAATTTGAAATAAGTTCAAACACTTCCTGCTTGGCCGAAGCACTCACCGTATCGCCTATGTCAATATACTCATTCTCATCAGCCACGTCAATATTAAGCACTGACAGTTCTTCATGTTGACTTGTATCTAAAAGTTTTCTTATCTTTAAACCAGATGGATTTATTAAAATTTCGGCCTTTAAACAAAAATCCGCACCTATTATTACATTTACATCAAGGTGATTTGCATGCACAACATAAAAAAGTAAGTCAAATTTTTCATTGTCTACTACAATGATTTGCATTAATTGACCAAACGGCTTAACACTAGCTGATTTGCCAAAGCCTGTCAATTTTACTGAGCAACTGTTCAACCGTGGATTAATTAATTTATTATAAATTTCACTGCTCATAATATTCGCACTACTGCCTGTATCAAACAGAGCCAAATAATTACAACCACCAATGTTTACCGTCTTATGCATTATATTGCTTTTTGCATCAATCGTGTTTACTTTTCTGACTGGGTCACTTGTTTTCTTTGTATTGCAATTTTTTGCAATATGGCCGTACGAGTTACAATCAAAACATTTTCTGCCCTTCTCTTTATTTCGGCAATTCTTTGATACGTTTCCCTTTTCACCACAATTAAAACAAAGCAATTCTTTTAACTTCTTCTTTGAATTGTCCTCTACCCGCACTATAGTCTCACTCTTCCCTTTTTCGCTCACTATTTTGTACACTCTCAATTTTTCTTTGAATTCAGTCATATTTTTTGCATTATACAAAATTGTTTTATTTGTTGCTTTACCGTCTATTCCGTCTATCACATACATATTGCATTAGAGAATCGTCGTCAATATGGCCTCTTGACGAAATGTCTTTCAAACGATAAAAAAATGCAAAACATCTTCGGCTTTACCTCGTTTGCTCAGAGTGAGCAATTCGTGTATCTGCTTGCTGTTTACAGTGGACTTGAATTCTGTTAGCAGCGCTGTTTTTAACGCATTCCATGAATTCAATCCCCGTTCGCTTGCTACAAATAATTTCGCAATTCCCTTTAATGCCTTTTTTGCAAAAATAAACTTTTGAAAATCATCCCATCGCATTTATTGTTCTTCGTATTCATTTACCCACACTTCAATAGGCATAGAATTAGTACCATCAAAGTTACGAATGCTGTCTTCTACGTCGCGAAAGTTTGTTGCAAAGCGTTCCGTCGTCATTCTATCGCTTTCGTTCTGCTCAGAACGTTCTCGTCTAACGCTGTCGCCTCTGTCGTCGTTGACGCTTGCGCTATATCGTGTTGCTCTGTCTTGCACTTGCCTCTTTGGTGTTGAACGCTGGTTTGCTGTGACTGAGTGATTTGTACTTCTTACATCTTCGTACGCCTCGTTGTCGGTTTCGTCATCCGACTCGTCGTTTGAAGCATCGTCGTCATTTACGTCGTATTTCAACAAATTGCAAAATATTACCAGCCAATTGTTCACCATTATGCCTCATGCCCAAGACATTGCAAATCGACACCAGATCTGCTTGAGTTAAATTGTTCTCAATGTACCGCGAAATTAAAACCAATAAACTCGCGCAACCGCTTTCATCATCGCTACATCATTTAAACAAGCCATTTTTCCACACAAACACGGGCGAGCCCCCAAAATGTAGGTTTATTGTTTATTTAATAGAAATAGGTTTATTGTTTATTGATAATATAAAAAAGGTTTTTACAATAAATGGAACTTAGCACGTCTTTACAATTTGGCTGTCGCGGTTTAATTATATCTCTTCTTGCCGGTTTTTCTAATCTTCCTCTTCTTCAAATGCCCATTCACCATAGATTCCCACATATATACTGTGATCGTCAAAAACAAGAAAACAGCAATTCTGTCTATATTAAAGTGTTCATTTCATGGTAGTTTTTGATACAATAATAAAAAGTTTTATTATAGAGTTCAAGGCTTATAAGTATTATAAGAGTTCAACTTATTATTAATAACAAACAAAAACTAAACACAGCCAAAAATAATTCACTTAAACTAAAAATGCTCTCGTTTTTTCGCGTCAAAAAAATTAAACAATGGCAACAACCGTTGTTTGTTTTTAATACTATTTTTTATGTCATCATTGTTTTTTTTTTGGTTAAGTCTCTAAAATTCAAAATTTGTAATGGGTAAGCGAACAACCACTGAAACGGTTAAAAAATCATATTAGTTTTACATAAAAAGGTAAATCTTTGCGCAAAATCAGAGAAATACATAGTTGGAAGACACTATTGCACAATAAAAAAAATTATTGATAAACATGGTAAACATCAGACTTGAAAATTTGTCACGACCGGACCGACCAAAGCGCCTTACTGACACTGAAGTGTGATAAATAGTACGGGAAGTAAAAACAAAACCAGCTTCAAACGCTGTTTAAATACCAAAAGATACAGCGTAGACTGCGGGTAAATCAGTAAGTGCCATTACAACCAGGAGAACTTTGTACAAAAGCGGTTTGCATGGACAAGTTCTACGCCAAATGCCCTATACATCAAAAGCGAATCAACAGATGAACTTGGAATTTGCAAAAAAGTATACAAATCAGGCTGAAGACTTCTGGGAAAACAAAATATTTGAATCAAAAAACCTCCCAAAATTTGGCAATCCAAAAATATAGCCTTTAATGATAAATATTTACCAACACCGTAAAGCACGGTGGAGGATCGATTATGGTCTGGGGTTGTATGACAGCATCTGGGTGTTGGGAGTTTGGTTTTTATTGAGTCCACGATTAACAAATTGGATTATTTCAACATTTTAAAAAATAACGTTGCTCAAAGCATTGAAAAATTAGGACTATCCGAAAACTTTCTTTCAACAGGACAACAATCCTATACACAAGTCCAAAATTGGTAGGGAGTGGCTGTTATATCGAATACCAAGACTCTGGATAACCCTCCACAGAAGTGGATAATCCTATCGAGCATCTGTGGAAGCGCCTTGATTGAAAAATCAGGCAGAAGGCATTTCAAGTAAGGACAATCTAAATAAGGTTTTGATTGAAGAATGGAGCAAAATCTTCCCAGAAATTGCAACAAATGTTGCAGAATCTATGCCTAGAAGATTAACTGAGGTTCTGAAATCCAAAGGAAAGCAAACAAAATACTAGACTGTATATCAATTTAGTTTATGTACATATATTTTAACATTTCTGAACTCTGTTTACTTTTTTTGACGCCAAAAAACTAGAGTATTTTTACTTTAAGTAAATTATTTTTGTCTGTGTTTAATTTTTGTTTATTATTTATACTAAATTAAACTCTTATAATATAAGCCTTGAATTCTGTAATACAACTTTTTACTGTTGCATTAAAGACTGCGTTGTTATAAGCACCTTATTACTGATAGCACTGCTATTAGCTTATTTTTGACGCTCATTGTATATACAGGGTAGGCCATTTAAAGTTGACCCATTTGTTTGTTTGCCAAAATTAAGGCGTCGCGGATAATCAGCTGGGTTTAGTTTTTGTGCCATTTGAATTTTATATGGAAACATCTTCAAATCTTTATGAATTATGCGTCGGAGAGTGGTGCGAGAGATGTCTAATTCCTGAGAGCGGCGATAACTCGATGTCGATGGAGTCTCCTCAATACTGGCTCGTACAGCTTCGATATTTTCATCAGAACGTCTTGTGCGTTGTCTGGATGCATGACTGGCATTACTGAGATTACCGGTGTTCACAAATTTTGCGTATAAAGACTTAATTGTGTTCTTAACTGGAGCACTTTTCACTTTATTTTTTTTGCGAAACGCACGTTGAGTTAACACAATTGAAAAGTTATTTTGAATATAAAGCTGAACAATTTCAGCGCGTTTTTTTGGAGTGTACTGTTCCATGGTATAAATTGTCTTCGAATGGCGCTTCTAACGCGGTATGACATTAGCCGATTTGTCAGCGCTGTTAAAAGTTACAGCGTTGCCAGATGGGTCAACTTTAAATGGCCTACCCTGTATATCATCTGAAGTAGACATAAAGCCATAACGGCAGTGCATTTAGAAAAATTCCACAATCTCCTATTTAGGCATAAGGTCGGTTTCCTTGCATATACACATTTAGCAATAGATATTGAACTGCTTCAAATCACTAACTTCACATACTTAAGTAAATTAACCTTCTTCATCTTACCGCAGTAGAAATCAAGCCATAACGGAAGTGCATTTGGAGAAATTCCGTAACCTTATATTCATGTACAAAGTCGATTTTCTTGTATATTTACATTTAGCAATCGATATTGGGTTGCCTCAAGTCATTAACTTCACATGTTTAAGTAAATTAGCCTTCCTCATCTTATTTTAGTAGAGATAAAGCCATAACGGCAGGGCATTTAGAAAAATTCCACAATCTTACTTTTACGCAATAACACATTTAGCAATCGATATTGCCTTACTTCAAATCTTTAGCTTCACATATTTAAGTTATAATATATATATATATATCTTCTTCTTACTGAAGTTGACACAAAACCATAATGGCAGTGCATTTGGAAAAATTCCGCTTTCTTATATATAAGGGAGTATTCTAGTCTAGAAGCATGAATTTCAGGTTATTTTTAAAGTGTCGTAAAAAAAGGCAATTAATATTTTTACTGTCCATTTTTTATAAGTTATTTATTAATTTTTGAAGAGTACAGAAAAAAATTAAAAACTAAAAACAGTAAAAAATTTCAAAAATTATGAGCTAACGAAGTGGGGCATCGCTAAAAATTTCCACGTGAGCATGCTCTTGATTTCAACCCTCCTAGTTATCTGAAACCAAAAAAAAAATTATTAATCCAGAATAATATCGCAATGGTCGGAACTACGGAAAAGTGGGAAACATTTTTTTTCTGACTATGTCGAATTTTTTAAAAATAATAAAAATAAAAATTTTAGGTTGGGGCTAGTTCCAACCATAGACAAGCCTATAAAGAATACTCTCTAAAAATTTCGATTAAGTCGGTCTAATAGAACCTGAAAAATCGTGGGATTCATTCCGAAAAAGTCAGTCTTGAGTCAGTCTTGATTTCTAGACTGGGTATTCTATTCTCTTAAATATAAAATCGATTTTCCCGCATATACACATTAAGCAATCGATATAAAATCATTAGTTTAACATATTTAAGTTCAGCAACCTTCTTTGTCTTACTAAAGTTTACATAGAGACATAACGGCAGTGCATTTGGAAGAACTGCGTAATATTATATTTAGGCAAAAAGTCCATTTTCTTGTATATGCATATTTAGAAAACGATATTGGGTTGCTTCAAATCATAAACTTCACATATTTAAGTTAATTAACCTTTTTCATTTTATTGCAGTTGACATAAAGCCATAATGCCAGTACATTTGGAAGAATTCCATAATCTTATATTCAGGTATAAGTTCGATTTTTTTGTATATACGTATTTAGCAAACGATATTGTGTGCTTAATTTAAGTAACCCTCTTTATCTTATTAAAGTTGACATAAAGACAAAACGGCAATGCATGTGGAAGAATTTCGCAATCTTATATATAGGTATAAAGTCTATTTTCTTGTATATACATATTTACCAATCGATATTGGTTGCTTCAAATCATTAACTTCACATATTTTAGTATACTTACGTTCCTCATCTTATTGAAGTTGACATAAAGCCATAACAGCAGGTATTTAGAATAATTCCACTCCCTTACTTTTAAATATAAAATCAATTTTTCTATATACACATTTAGCAATCGACATTGAATTGTTTCAAATCATTAGTTTCTCATATTTAAGTTAATGAATCTTCTTCATCTTACTGAAGTTGACATAAAGCTATAACGGCAGTGCATTTAAAAATTTCCACTATCTTATATTTAGGTATAAAATCGATATTCTTGTACATACAATTTAGAAATCGATATTGGGTTGCTTCAAATCGTTAACTTCACATATTTAAGTTAATTAACCTTCTTCTCTGTTTAAATGAGCCTTAGTCGCCTGCCTCAAAGTTCATCTACAGACATCGTAAACACGCTACACTCACCACATTTACTTCGACTTCATCACACCACAGTCCACATCATTACAACCCACATATGAGAGCAGCTCACAAGGACACAATCACATATACCCCACACTCTATTACACGGAGCCTGATGCCAGCCAACAAAAGGGATCGTCCCCGCTGCACAGCAGTTCAGTTTTTAAGTTATTGCCGAGCCCGCACATTGTCTTTTTTCGATCGCCGTCCTTTTAATGATCAAAACTGTTGCGTGTCATCATTTACGCTTGTGAACCCTTTCTTCTATTGAATAAAACAGTGGCGTGCCAGCATTTAAGCGTGTGAACCTTTTTTATTCTAATTTTTATATATTCGATTGGTTAAAATATTTGCGTGTTAGCGTAAAGCTGGAGAACTATATTCTGTACAAACCCGATGTATATATATGTTCTTAATTAGTGGATAAAACATTTGTCGTGTAAATAATATAGTAATAATACTAGTAATATTACTATATAATCCCGAGCGTTTCTACTCCTAAACAAGGTGAAAGTTTCAAAGCAAGTGGTAAGTGTAAGGGTGTAATATTCATGCTCCTTCGAGCCTTAAAGAAAGGCTCTATTGACAAAAAAAAATAAAAAATTCAAACAAGTGTCAGTTGAATTATAGTGCGGTGACCACAAAAAGGAAAAACATTATATACACACCGACATATGTACTATATGTGAAGCACAAAGTGCAGTTAAAAGTAAGAATAATATACCGCTTTATAAACGGGCCAACAAAGCAGTTATCAAAACAAAAACAAAAAACTGTTTACAAAAGCAATTAAAAGAACAAACAAAAGAAAAAACCCCAAACATGCAATTTCTAAAACAACAAAACAAAACTCATATATTATTGTCAAAAAAGTCTTGCGGTATTTTCGGTAGTTGGCGCTGAAAGCGCGTAGTTCTAGTTTTATTCGTCGCATCGGGTCATGCTATACCTTTTTGGAAAGCTCATTTCACGCGCTGTTACGCGTTTGATTGATTGTCGTTTCTTTTAAGTCGTTCGTGAGTTATAGCGTCGCAAACATAGAGCAAAATTAAGAGAAAATACGACATATTTTACAGTACTACTACGATAAAGGCAAAAATGCGTCTCAAGCCGCCAATAAAATTTGTATAGTTTATGGACCCGATACAGTTTCCACCGCACAACGATGGTTTCAACGTTTTCGTTCTGGTGTAGAGGTGGTCGAAGATACGCCACGCTCCGGAAGGCCTGTCGTCGAAAATTGCGATAAAATCGCTGAATTGGTCGAAGGAGACCGGGCAAAGTAGTCATCAAACCGTTATAAACCATTTGGAGAAGCTTGGAGTCACTAAGAAGCACAAGGTATGGGAGCCACACAAATTGGTTCAATAAAAATACCGCAAGACTTTTTTGACAAACTAATATATATTCACAAATGAAGTGAGAACAATACTATAAAGTTTAGCGATGGTGTGGCAAAAGCCGAAAATTAAAAGAAAGAAAAAGAAAATATCTTCAAACACCGGGCGCGAAAAATAAAAGTATCACAAATATCAAGCCGGGCGCGAAAACAATAATTAATCAACAAAATTTAATAACAAATAATAAATAAATAGCATAAAACAAAGGAAAGGAAACCAACGTCGGCAGCAACACAACAAGAACAGAAACCAAAAACCAAAAAAAAAAAAAACGGAAAGGAAACGGGTCACAGTCATCGCCATGACCCCATCTTTGTTTGAAGAAACAGACCTTAGCGGCTCAAAGTGAGTATCGACTCCACTTGTTATTTAAAAATTATATTTTCATATATGTCTACAGTGCCCAAAAAATAAGGTGACATCTGAATTTGAACTGCGCGCGTCTAAGGATTTGGAGAATTATTTTTTTTTTAGGTTAGTAGTACTGTCAGTCACATTTATGTGAAATTTTATGTCAAAATATTCATTAGTGTTTGAGATACGTGCATTAAATTTTGTTTACGGAATCAATTTTCTGCTGCGGATACGTTGAGGATGGTGCAGAAAGCCTTTGGTGATGAGGCTATGTCTAAAAAAACAAATGATATAGTGAGTTCTAAGCCGGCCGTGAACGTGTCGAAGAGGAAGAGCATCCAGGGCGACCATCAACCTCAACCGACGAAGCTCACCTTCAACAAATCAAAGATTTGGTGTTGAAAAACCGTCGATTAACAATTAGAGACCTTGCTGATATGATGACATATCGAAAGGCTCAGCCAATACCATTTTGAAGGATGTTTTGGGCCTCAAGCGCGTCAAATATCGACTGGTACCGAAAACATTGAATTTTTTAGAAAAAAGGCGTCGAGTTGAAGTGTGTGAAACGACGCTTTCCGACTACCGGGGTGTCATGAAATGCATTATAATTGTCGATGAGACTTGGATCTATGTTTATGACCCCGAAACAACCGATCAATCGAGCGAATGTCGTGCCAAAAGAGAGTCGAGACCAAAAAAATCGCGCCAAAGTTGCTCAAAAATCAATGTCATGTTGACTGTTTTCTTCGATTATCGTGGTGTTGTGCATTATAAATTCCTTCCAACCGGTCAAACAGTCAACAAGGAACGCCTAAAAAGGCCGGAATTGTGGAAAGACAATTCTTGGTTTTTACACCATGATAATGAACCATCCCATACTGCCCTCGTAATTCGTGATCATTTCCCCAAAAACTCAACCCATATTGTTCCGCAACCACCGCAGCGAAGACGGAACTGAAGGCCATCCCGGAAAGTGACTATAACCAGTGTTTCGAAGATTGGAAAATCCGTTGGAATAAGTGCATTGCATTGGGAGGTAATTACTTTGATGGGGATGAAATTGATTTGGAATAATAAATAAAGAATTTCCAAAATAAATACAATGTCACCTTATTTTTTGTGTACTAACCATTCGCGCGTGCGGTCAATAGGCTGTGAAAACTCGTAAGCATATTCACCGGAGGACCCTTAAGGTCGTTGGCACCACGCGGTATATCAATTTACTCGTAATTGCATTTAAAAAACTTAAACAAAAACAAAAAATAATACCAAATTAAAAACACTCAATTAATTTTCGTGCAAAAATTCTCCTCCGAACATTTAAAGTGATTATCAGCTTTTTTTGTCGCAAGGCAAACCAGCTGCCTACGCAGGGTTACCTGCAGGTGCAATCGGTGAAGCAGTTGGTAATGCTGTTTCTTTTACGTGACGTAGTCACAATTCAATAAGATCGTGATGGACAATAATGGGAACACTATGTAACCAAATATATATGTTGCTCGAACGCATTAAGAAAATAGAAACATTGAACAATGTATTGGAAAACGAAAAAGCATCACATAAACTTCAAAATGAAAACTTAAAGAAATTGCTAACCAAATATACAAATGAAATGTATTTTTCTCCATCAAAATTGAGCTTTGCAGCCGAAACAGATGAAGAAGCTTGAACAAGAAACAAGTGTGCTATTAAAAAGGAAAAAAAGTAGGGAAAGAAAGAAACGAAAAGCAGATTCTTCACCGGATGTAACACTGAAGTCTCCGATTCTGGATGAAACAGCAGAAGGTGGTAAAATAACTGCAAAAGTAAGTCATCGCCCTCTGCCAATTATAATATCGGAAAATTTTAACCAACCCTTGATGCGCTCCTTGATAAACGCAGATGTAAGAAAAAATGTGTATAAGATCACTTAAGCTCACTGGCCCAAGTTCCTGTAAAATAAATCTTTCAGACAGTTCCGACTATAGAATAATTACAAGGAAATTAAACGAATCGAAAAAAAAATTCCTTAGTACTCGTACGAAGACAAGCAATCGCGTTATATACGCGTAAGGATAAAAGACTTTCATCACTCATGTGAGCCTGAAAGTATTGTCACAGAACTTCAAAAGCAAAGGTTTAAAATTACGAATGTCTTAAACAAACTTCAATATAAAATAAAAATTCGTTATATATGTTGCTTTTAATCTAGAAAGAACATTAAGAAAATTTACAAAATCCAACATATTTAAAATTCTGTCATTAAGCTCGAGCCCATCAAGCCATCGAATTTTGTGCCGCAGTGCAAGCTCTGTCAGGCGTTCGGTCACACTAGAAACTATTGATGCAAACCTCCGAGGTGTGTAAATTGCGCCGGAGATTATACAACACTAAGCTGCACAAAATCTGCCGAATTTTAGAGGATGTGAAGTGGCAAAGCAACTTCAAAAAATTTAAGACGCGACTGAGAAAAATAAAGAGTATAAATATTCACCAAAACGCTTAAGTACAGCCGCTTCCACTGTTCCTCAGAAGGAAGTCACCAATGTAAATAATTAATCTGGAAAGCCCGCATTTGCCAGCATAAGTAAAAGTGCGCTACTTCAACAAAGTATGTCTGAAAATTAAACAAATACGAATGCCATTTGTGATATTACCGGTAATTTTTCGTTAATTCTCAACAAGCTTAATAAACTAGAAGAGCAAAATAGATTTACCCACGAACGTCTTACTAAACTAGAGCGGCAGCACAACGATAGTAAAGCCCAAAAATTAAACCGATGAAAATTATGACCTAGAATGCAAATGGCTTGCTCAAACGAAGTAAAGAATTAGAGGCATTACTCCATGTTGAAAAAATTGATATTTGTCTTATATCAGAAACTTATTTTACAAATGAAACTTTCGTTAGATTTAAAAACTACAAGACGTATTGCTCGAACTACCCAAATAACAATGCGAGAGGGGGAAAGTGCAAAATTATCAGATATACATACATAATATTCCCCACCGTGAAGAAATTAATATAAGTGTCCGAGAATTCCAAACCACGACCATATCGGTTGAATCTAGTTTCGGAAAAATAAGCATTACCGCAATATATAGCCCATCTAGACGCAATATCCAAAAAGACTTGTCCACAAATGTTATATTAAAACACCATGGGAAATTCATCATTCAAAAGTTCAAGAGCTACGACTTCGAAGGGGAGAAAGCTATTTAAAGATGTAACGGCCACTGGATGCGACTTCATGTCTACTGGCAAGCCGCTTACTGGCCTTTCGACACAAGGAAATTACCTGACTTGATCGACTTTTTCATCATTCGACAAATATCCAAGACCTTCATTACTATTGAAAGTGGATTGGTCTTGAATTCGCACCACTTGCCAGTATATTTAATCTTAAATGGCCATCTAAAAGAAATCGATATCTTATCTTTTTAACAGACATACGGATTGGACATACGGATTGGGAGTAATTCAAAGTTATGCTCGACAAAAGTATTGATTTCAAAGTAAATATAACAACTCAAAATATGTTAGAAGATAAAGTTCATACATTTGCGAAAGCTATTCAGGAATCAGCTTGGAAAAATTCTCCTGTCACTAAACAAAAAATATCCATCAGACATTTTAGATCTCATAAAGTAAAAGAGAAAATTACGTAAAAAATGGCAAATCACGCGATCTCCTCAATATAAAACAGAAGTGAACAATATGACTAAGATTCTCAGCACCAAAATAAAGTTATTTACAAATCCAAGTATTTCTAATTACATTGAGAAATTAACGCCAAACTAACATACGGATTATTCCTTTTGGAATGCTGTAAAAAATGCTAGAAAACCAATATTTTGGAATGCACCCCTCAGAAGTAAGTTTTTTCAGAAAAACTCACTCATTTAGTCCTCTTCTGTTCCATGTAACTTTACCGCAGCTGGAAATATCGCAATGTGTAGAAGAAATCCAACCAGCAACAATTAAAGAAGTGGAAAATATAATTAAAGGTAGATTAAAACCAAGAAAAGCTCCCGGCTTCGACTTTGTGTCAGCTGATATACTAAAAAATCTAACGCGAAAAGCATTAAAGAAACCTTACATCGATAATAAACGCTTGCTTTAATATCAGATACGTTCCATTGTCATGGAAGGTATCTGAAATAATTATGGTACAAAAACCAGGGAAAAGCGAGTTATGTTTAAAAGAAACACTTATTTAGTTTTGTGGTACTCATCTTAGACTCTTTTTTATTTTTATTTTATACAAGTGTTCGCCTTGCTAGTTCGCAACCAACTACCGACTGCTGGCCAGCCGAAAAACTGTCCGCCTTGCTTCTGATTTTTTCTCTCGTGGCGTCAGCCAGTCGTCTACGTATAGCGGTTTCTATGTGCGGCACCAATGATCGCTGAGTTTTTTGCATAAGCACATAGACGAAAAATTAGTATTTGCCTGTCGCTTCATTGTTCCAGGAATGTGCGACTTGTTGTACAGCAGAAGGGTCGGGGAAGATATGATAACTCCTCCCCCCCCAGTGTGGAGAGTAAGCCAAAGTGAGGACATGGCGAGATCGACAAGTAGCGGAGATGGGACACGCTGTAGGCAAGCTATGCACATCTGTGGTCGTCTTGTTGCAAACACGAAGACTGATAAGGTGTACGCCCGTTGTGAAATAGGCGGCCAAGATTAAGTAATTCGTACAGGGATCTAAGTGATCAATCTTCCCGACTGACGTCCAGTTATGCAGTGTGAGATGACCGGCAATCGGACTTTAATTTGTGACTGGTCTGGCCCTCATGACGCCGCATTCCTATTGAAACCCGTGTATACCGCTACTGCTGTAAGCGAAACTCTGATGATACATTGGAACTTAAATATAGGTAGCAGGACAGTATGAATAAATGTCGTAGAGAACAATTTATGCGAGTTCCGATAAATGTATATGTTGCTTATGGATAATTAAACTTAAAATTATAATTTTTTTTTTCAAGTTTTACAAAACAATAACATTGGCTTGTAGACGTGTTTGTCTAGTTTTTTTTTTTTTTTTTTTTTTTTTTTGTTTTTAACAAATACGTGTATGAATTTTTGGGATTAGTCCCAGCTTACTGACTAAAATCGAAATGCGAGTGAAAGGTTTGTTAGTTATTAGTGTTCGTGTCTTGTGTTTGGGTATTTCTATTCCTCCTAATGATTCTTCTAATTTTTTGTTTATGGAGTTTCTGACCTTTGGTGGTTAAGAATGTGATACCTTTATCTTTTGCTGCACTGTGTAGTGAAAACCTTGGTGTTACTTTGCTCCTTCTGTTTTCTCTTCTGAATACTGTGTCATTACTTTCAACAACGATTGGCGGTTCCCTATCCTTGTTTAATTTTGTAAGTCTTTTCGCGGTAGTGTTGTTTAAATGTTGCTGTATTTTAGGAAAAAGGTCCCTTCTGAATTCGTTAAGCTTTCTAAGATAATCGTGATGGTTGTCGTATGAACTAGTCTTTTCAAACATGTGTGTTCTACCATGGAAGAGTTCGAAAGGGGTATGTGTTGTGCTAGCGTGTATTGCGTTATTGTACGTGGTTAATACTTCCGTAAGTATTTCAGAGTGTTCGCATTCCAGGTGTAGTTCCTTTCTGCGATTCATAATTATTCTATACAACTCCGTCATGGTGGAATGAAGTCTTTCAACGGGTGCATTCCCAGTTGACTGCTGGAATGAGGTTGTGTGTACTATTATGTTGTACTGAGCGAGAAAATCATTAAACAGGTTTCCGGAGAATTCCGCACCCTGGTCAATGACTAGCTTTTTTGGTAAACCGAAGTTGCTCATAAATTTAAACAAGGCCTCAATAACTTTCACAGAGTTTCTGTTACTAAGTGGGTACGCCTGTGCGAATTTAGAAAATTTGTCAATGACGGTGAGGTTGCAGGTATTATTAATAGAATAAATGTCAATGTGGACAACCTCTAAGGGTCCTGCTGGGGCAGGCGGGGTCTGCATGAATGGCTTTTGTGGATGTCTGTCGTATTTGAGGGTTAAGCAAATATTGCAGTCTTTTATCACTTGAGTAATGATGTTTTTCATGCATGGGAAATAAATATCCCTCCTCAGGTGATTGAAGGTTTCATCTATTCCCCTATGGTTATTGTTAATAGGATATGTGCGTATCTTGTTTTTCTGGTCTTCTGGGTCCGTGACTTCCGGCAGAAATGTTTTACATCGACTAATCTTGTATAGGTCACCTTCAGCGAAATAATTGTTGTAAGATTCTTCTATGATTAGAAAAATATGGTCGGGTGCAAATATTGCGAACGTTTTGTTGGGTTTTAGAATTGTTTGGAGGATGTTGGTGATAGAATCGAAGGTATATACAGGTTCTGAGATTACACATCTTGTTTTGTAGGCAAATGGCGTTGTTATCCGTATTGAAGACGTCCCAATGCAAAATACTGTTTGATTGTTAAAATGGTTTAAAGGTTGTTGGAAACCGGTATTCTCTGTGGGTCTTCGTTAATGTTTAGATTTGGTTCTATTCGGCTGAGTGCGTCAGGGACTACATTTTGTGACCCTTTTTTATATACTACTTCATAGTCGTAGGCACCCAGGGTGGTTTTCCACCGAAGTAACTTGGGATTTTGGCCTTTTAAGTTTTCTAGCCAGATTAGTGGTTTGTGGTCTGTAACTATTCTGAATCTTCGGCCGAAAAGGTATGGCCTGAAGTGCCCCACAGACCAAACGATAGCTAGCATCTCTTTTTCGATTGTGGAGTACCTGATTTCTGTATCCGAAAGCGTTCTACTAGCGAACGATATTGGCCTGTCATTTGTATCTGGGCCTTGCGACAGCACTGAACCTATAGCGTAATTACTTGCATCAGTAGTCAGTGTGAACGTTTTGGTAAAGTCGGGGTATGCCAATGTTGGGTCGTTGCACAAGAGGGTTTTCGAAGTTTCGAATGCGTTTTTTGAAATCGTATCTATTACTATAGACTTTTTTCCTTTTAATTGCCTTGTTATGGGTTTAGTTATTTTTGCGAAATCCCTTATGAATTTCCTATAGTACCCAAGTAAGCCCAAAAAAGACTTGATCTCCCTGATGGTCCTTGGACAGGGAAAATCTTTTATAGCCTGGATCTTGTCTGGATTCGGTTTAACACCCTCTTGGGTAACGATATGTCCAAGAAAATCAATTTCCTTTCTCAGGAAGTTACACTTAGTCGGTTGAATCTTTAAGTTGGCGTTTTGTAATTTTGTGAATACTAATTTAATTTCCCCAATATGTTTCTGAAGCGAAGACGAAAATATGATAATGTCGTCTAGATAAACGAGACAAACGTTTCCCACTAGGTCGCCTAGGACGTTGTCCATAACGCGTTGAAATGTTGCAGGTGCATTTTTGAGGCCGAAAGGCATTCTTGTGAATTCGTAATGTCCATTTTCAACAGTAAATGCCGTTTTGCTTGCATCATGTGCATTCATTTCGATTTGATGAAACCCACTTGCTAAGTCTATTGTTGTGAAATATTTTGTTTTTCCTATATTATCTAGTATGTCTGCTATGTTTGGGATCGGATATTTATCGGAAATGGTTTTTTCGTTTAGTTTACGAAAATCTATTACAAGGCGCCATTTTTTCTCACCCATGGCGTCGGCTTTTTTTGGCACAACCCAAACGGGTGCACTCCAAGGTGAATGGCTGTTTTTAATAATATTTTGTTGAAGCATTTTAGAAATTTGCTTGCGAACTTCCTCCTTGTGTATGAATGGGTATCGGTATGACTTCGTGTGTATCGGGACATTGTCTACTGTCGATATGGAATGCGTAATGGTATTGGAAAATGTAAGTTGGTCCCCTTCGTTGTAAAAAAGTTTTTTGAAAGATTTGCATAGTTTTATCAAATTGTGTTTTTCTTCATCGTTTAAGTGTTCTGTCCGAATGTTTAGTTCTTGTTGGCTAATTTTTTGTTTTGCGTTTGACGCTGCAAACATGGAGTGCAGTTGTCCGTAATTGTGAAAAGAGAATTCCTCTGCCTGTAGCGGTTCCTCCAAGTAGAGTGTTTGATTTTGGTCGGAACCGTTACAGACTTCGAAGTATGCAAAACCAGCAGTTGCAGTGTACAACCCGCCCGAAATAGATAATTTGTTGTCAAAGTTTGTGGTCTCGCAAATGAAATCTCCCTGCATAAGGTTTACCGGGAGTGGTAGTCTTATTTTGCTATTTTGTGGCACGGTATGTAATACGTCTACAGGGTTTGCTCGTGTTAGAATTGGAATGGCAGTTTCAGGGGTTTCCAAAATAGAGTCTGAAATGTTTATTTTTACGTTCAAAGCGGATAGGAGGTCCATGCCTAAAAGGCCATTAAAGTGTGGGTGAAAATCAAACAAAAGGAGTTTTAAGGTAATCGTTTGTTTAAATTGCTGAAACGTAATGGTATCTGTATATTCCTCGATTTGGAACGTATTCAATACAATGTGGATATTGGCATTTGTCTCTAGTTTCTTTCTATAATTTTTTGTAATTAGTGATGGGTTTATAAATGAATAGGTGGACCCGGTGTCTATTAAGAACTTGAGGGGGTTTGTAACAATAAGCTTTGTGGATAAGAGAATATACGGTAAGGATGTTCCGTGGGTCTCTTTGTTTAGGTACCCGACTGGTCTACCGAGGCTCCTAGCGGAAAATTTCCATCATCACTGATGTTGCATAGAGTAGCACCTGTGGAAGGACCGTTACCGCTTTGTTGGTTTGGCGAAATTGACTTTCCGTTATTGCGGAAGGGGTTTTGGTTGTTAACTGTTTGTCCTCGTTGTTGGGTGTTTGTTTGTTGTTGTGAAATATAACGGTTGTTGTTGTTATTATTGTTGTTATTGTTCGATTGTTTTTGTTCCTGCTGATTTCTTCTTAAATATGGGTGGTTTCGGTCTTTCGATCTGTCGTGGTTACGATCTCCCTGTTGTCTGTTCTGGTAAAAGAAGCTTTGCTCAATCTGTCCGTATTCGTAAGCTTTCTGTATTGTCTCTGGGTTTCGGGTTCTTATTATTGTCCTTAGTGGGTCTTTAAGCCCGACGATAAATGCGTTAAGACAGATTTCGTCATATAGGGCACGTTTGGCTGCAAGGCCGTAACTATTCTGGTCTATATCTTTAGCTAGTGTCGTTAATTGACTTCTCAATTTGATAATTGTAAAGAATAACTTTCCCATCGTGAGCCCGTCTGGGAGGGTTTGGATTTCCCTAAGTAACATGGCTTCAGTTTTCTTACTGCTATAGAGGCGTTTAAGGTTTGTTTTGACATCGTCCCAGTTTAGCCGTGTGTCACAAAGAATTAAGGCCTCGTCTGCTTTGCCTATAATTTTGTTTCGGACGGCCCTAAGGAGAAGTTGTCCATATGGTGTCTGATCCACTGATTTAATCAATAAGAGTAATTCTTCTACGCTAGTTATAAATTTTTCGAGGTTATCAGGGGGGCCTTCGAATTTAGGGAGCTGTTCGACAAATGCCAATATGTCGGTTGGGTTAAGGTTAGTTTTAATGAGGGTAGACGAGCTACTGCGTGTGGGACTTAGAAGACCTGATGAATTGCCAGAATCCATATTGTTGTTATTGATTGGTTGTTCCGACTGACGCACTTGCTCTAACTGTTCGTCTTCTTCTAATGTCCTTATCTCAGAAAGATTGTCACCGCTTCTTAAACCTAGTCTGCTCCTGATCTTATTACTAGTACGGCTTGTTTTTGACATTGGTAATAATATTATTATGCTGTACTGTGGTGTAGTGTAGTGTAATGTAGTGTAGTATAGTGTAATTTGTAGTAGTATTGGTATAAAATTATGTTAATATATATGTGATATGTGACTTATTAATCTAGTGATAATAATGGTATATATATGTAGTGTTGACTTAATAATAAGTTTGTATATGTGTGTAATGATTCAATAATATTGTGAAAATAATTGTATGTAATGTTGACTTAAGATTATGTTTATATATGTGTGTGTTCTCCTTTCTTTTGGTCAGTGTGGTGTTGATGTAAGCTTCAAATTTAACTGTAATATACATGTACTACATGAAACGTCAGGTCAACGATACTCTTATCAATTTCTACTTCTATATCAAAGCTTCCTATCGTTGATATTTTCGCTGCACCAATACCAAATAACTGCTTTTGTTCCGTTGTTAGCTTTATATATCTGTCCAACTTATTAAATGTGTCGTACCTCATTAAACACAAGTTACAACCAGTATCGATAAGCGCGCTCACTTTTACATTACAAATCCGTATATTTTTAAATTTTAAATTAAATTTTGCAAGTTCGTCATCGAATTTACACGACTGTGTTCCCGCTCAGTGTTCCCACCTTTTATTACTTTACACTCAAAAGATCTGTGTCCCATCTTCTGGCACTTAAAGCATTTGAATTGCTTCGACGGACAATCTCTAGCTATGTGCGAAGGTTCACCACATTTATAACATCTCTTATCGATTCTTAATGGTAACGAATTCTCCTGTTTTATTTTATCATTTATATCCGCTTTCTTCAGATTTTCAACTTTTGGTTCCTGCTTGATTTTTTCGTAAACTACTAACTGTTCTTTTAGTTCTGTCACAGTTTTGGCTTGGTAGAGAATAGCTTTACTATACTTAGATCCCGGAATGCCATCAATAAAATACTCTAACAAACTTTCTTCATCCAAGTGGATTGATTTGCCTATCTCCATCAAAGCATATAGGTATTCACGATACGATTCACACGGCTTCTTCTGTCTTTTCCCTAACATCTTATGCACATCGGCTGCTGATAACTTATTTCCGAATTCATTAGTTAGTGCTAATTTTAAAGAATTCCAATCGCGCAACCCGGTTTGACTACCCACATAAACATTTGCAGCACCCCTCAATAACTGTTTCGTATAAACGAATTTTTGTACATCATTCCAATTTACTATTTCTGCATTTTCTTCTATTTGTTCGATCCATTTCTGTATATCAGACGTATCCGTTCCATCAAAAGTAGAAAGGCTTTCTTCAATATCTTTAAGCGTGAAATGTGCACAACCTTTAGGTGCAGATGGTTCAGTTCGTTTTTGTATAAAATCACATTCAGACTGATTGGACTGAAAATCACTCTCTTCATTTTCGTCATCGTCACCGTCGTCAATAAGGCCTAAATGTTGGAGAAGTCTTTCCCTCAGTTCATGTTTCCGTCCACTTACTCCTAGTCCCAATTCCCTTAGTTTGTGTTTTAAAGTCGTCACTGTCATTTTTAAAATAGCGTCTGCATCCATGTTTACAATATTAGAATATATGTTAATCAACTATATAAAATACGTATAAAGTAATTTTAAAAATATATCTTAGTTTAAGACAGCGTAAGTATTTTCTCTAGAATTACATCAAAATTATTTAGTAGGTCAACTGACAATTCGAACAGAATGTACTCGTATGAATACAGTGAAGTTTAGTTCTCGTAAATTACACACAAATTCAAATATTATTAATGAGAATGAATTAATTCACAAGTTTTCAATTTTCAATTTAAAATACAAATATTTTGGAAATTTACATCAATCGGATATTACAAATGTATATTACATTTTACAAAATTTCATTTCGTTTCATTCAGTTATGTACATGAATTAATTATACAAAAGATTTTCCAATTAGATTTTGATATTCTTTAACATTCACTTTGTCTAGCTTAATTTCTACAATGAAATTTTTTACATTAACGTGTTACACTCTTTGCTTATATCGTATTTCGGGTTCTTACAAATTTACGTTTACCATTGTCCAATTACTTTACCTTAACTTTCTCTTATTAGATTTTCCACCTCTTTCGTCTTTAACTTCTCTTCTTCTTCTTCGTTTGCGTTGTGTTACTTTACCTCAACTGCTTCTTATTAGATTTTCCGTCTTCTTCGTCTTTAACTTATTTTCTTCTTCTTTGTTTGGGTTGTGTTACTTTACCTCAACTGCTTCTTATTAGATTTTCCGTCTTCTTCGTCTTTAACTTATTTTCTTCTTCTTTGTTTGGGTTGTGTTACTTTACCTCAACTGCTTCTTATCGTCTTCGAATAGTTTCCCTTCTTCAGCTTCTTTTCGTCTTCGGATAGTTTTCCTTCTTCAGCTTCTTTTCGTCTTCGGATTTTTTTTTTTTTATACTAAGTCTCCTTCTTCAGCGTCTATTCCTCTTCTTTCAGCAAAATTTCAAAATATTGTACAACGGCTATGCTGTTGCTGCTGTTGCGGCTGACGTAAACTGCTCTGCTGGTGGTTTGACTAACAATCGCTGCGGCACTCTGCTACAACTGCTGCATTCACATTCGCACTTATAATGCTTGATGCTGCTGCTCATAGAAGATTCGCGAAGGCAAAAAATTGTTCTTGTACAGTTGCGCCACTAAACACTTTCTTGTACTATGATCTGTCGGTTGATGCCACTGGATCACTTTCATAGAAGGTTCGCGAAAAAGACAATTTTCTTGCACATTTGCGATACGTAGATTGACGCCACCAAACACTATTGTTTTTTGTACTGTGATCTGTCGGTTGATGCCACTGGATCACTTTTTATGTAAGAAAACGCGTTGTTGGTGCAACACAAATGTTTTCCGGTTGGCTTAAATTCAATTCCGGGCGAGCCCCCAATTGTAGGTTTATATTTAAAGTTTCAAAATGTTTATTTTAGATATAATTGAATTTATTTGAAATCACTAGAATATCTTGAGTCACATTGAAGTGTGTATGTCTTACTGGTTTGATGACCATTAACAGACTGCCGTTCTCGTCCAGTTACGCGATAGCGTCCCTTCGTTGTTCTTGTCTTTCTCTTTTTTGTTTTTACGTTCGTCAGGTTTGAAGTGTTGCATTTGTTGGTAATACGAGTTTAAAAGTTGTGTCCACTTCTAGTTTTCTTGCGTCCGTCTGTCAGTCCCACATTCGGCCCTCCTGACTCAGGATTCGACCCGAATTCGGAACTCCATGGTTTGATGTACTCGGACACGGTCGAGGTCAAATTAGGTCCTTCAACTTCATCAAGCTTTTGTACTTTATAACGTCCATGTGATAACTTTTCGATGATTTTGTACGGTCCAAAGTATTTTCTTTTCAATTTTAGATTTGGTCCAAATTGAGTACGTTTTATAGCTACTAGATCATTTACTTTATAATTTCGATTTTCTTTGCGTTTTCGGTTATAATTTCTACGATTTTCTTCTTGAATTGCCGAAATGTTTTGTTTGGCTATTTGTCGTGCTTCGTTTCGATCTATCTCGAACGATTCAATAGCTTCCGTTTCCATAATTTCGTCTAATCGTGGTAAGTCCGAAAGTCTCATGTCACATCCGGTTAACAATTTGAATGGTGCTATCTTTGTGCTTCTCGGAGGAGAGTTATTTATGTATTGTTGGACTTTGCCAATAAATTTATACCATTGATCTGGATTATCTTTCGAAAGCTTTGATAGCATGGGAATTACTATCTTATGTATGCGCTCTACTTGGCCATTTCCCCTTGGTACTCCAGTAGTAATAAGTAAATGCTGAATATGATTATTTGTGCAATAATCCTCAAAGGCGTGCGATGTAAATGCTGAACCTCTGTCTGTAATGATTCTTCTTGGATTGCCAAACGTGGTTTCTTGCTTCGTCAATCGATCGATCACTGCTTCAGTGCCCGTATCTTTTGTGGGATAAAGCCATACAAATTTCGAAAATGCATCCACAACTACAAGTATATAATTATACTGCTTTCGTGTCGCCGTGAGAGGACCAACGTGATCTATATGGAACGTCAACAAAGGCTTATCCTCTTTATCAATGGGTGCTAAAAAGCCATCTTTTTTACCACATTTCGAATTTACGACAATGCAGGCAATGCAACTATTCACAATTTCCGTAACTTTCTTTTCTAGTTGAGGAATGTAAAAACCCTTCTCTAAGCAGTCCTTTGTTTTCTTCACTGAAAAATGTCCTTGACGATGTGCAATCTCAATTATCTCTTTCTCCATCTGTGATGGCACCACAATCAGTTGTAAATCTGGGTCTTTATACAGTATATCATTATGGATGTAAAAATCTTCGTAGCTCTTTTCTTCCAAAATCTTTCGAACCGCTTTGGTCCACATATCTCTCATTTGTGCCTTTTTAAGTCGATGCCTTAATGAATCCTCGATCATTAAACAAGAAATTCTGCTAAGAGCGTCTACATGCCTCATCTGTGTCCCTCGTCTGTGTTCAATCAGGTAATCATATTCCTGAAGATACATACCCTTATCGGGCTACACGTAAAGGTACGTCTCTTTTTTGTAAAGTCATGGTAAAAGCGTTACAGTCAGTAATAATTTTGAACTTTGACCCCAACACATACACGCGCCACTTCTTAAGTGCTTCGACTATAGCTAGTACTTCCAGCTCATACGAATGATATTTCTGTTCTGCAGGTGTTGTTTTGTGGCTCATGAATTGAACTGGGTGAAACTGTTGATCTTCGGAGTTCTTTTGGAGAAGAATTGCTCCGTAACCGTACATTGATGCGTCTGTATGAATCTCTGTCGTTGCTTTAGGATTGAATAGTCCAAGAACTGGTGCCTGAATAAGAGCTGTCTTCAGTTGTTTGAACGAAATTAAGTGTTCGTCACCCATTTTAAACTCTGCGTCTTTCTTCATTAAGTCTGATAAAGGTTTTGCGATTAATGCGAAATTTTTAATAAAACGACGAAAATAAGACATTAAGCCCAAGAATCTCTGTAGCGCCTTTTTGGTCTGTGGTAACGGAAACTTTTCAACGGCTTTTGTTTTAACTTCACTCGGTCTAATGGTGCCATTTTCAATAGTATAGCCTAAAAATTCTATCTTCTTCTTAAGGAATTGACATTTTTCCCATTTTATCCTCAGTCCCTTATCAGAAGCTAACTTCAATACTTTTCCTAACTTCTCTAGAGCTTCTTCTTCAGATTTCGCTGGGATTACTAAATCATCCATATATGTAACAACTGTTCCATCTCGAATATAATCTTTTAATATGGCATGAATGTAGCGACAGAAAACAGCGGGTGAATTACATATACCAAAGGGTACATACTGAAATTCATATTGGCCACTATGAGTTACGAATGATGTGTATTTGCGAGAACTCTCATCTACCGGTACATGTAGGAAACCATTTGCTAAATCTAACGTCGTGAATATGTTTGCTTCTCTAAGTCTTTCTAGGGCGTCGTCAATTAAGGTCATCGGGAAATTATCCCGTACGATTTTCAAATTTAGTTTACGATAATCACAACAAAGTCGTTTTGTGCCATTTTTCTTTGATACTAGTACAACAGGCGAAGCGTAGTTTGAGCAACTAGGACGTATTATACCTTCATCTAACCACTGTGCGACTTGCTTATCTATGATTTGTTGCTCCTCATAACATACCCTTCGTGGTGGTTGGTAAACTGGAACCTCGTCGGTAAGAATAATTTTCATATTCACTGGAGAACTATCGTCTTTCTTTGGTATATACTGTTTTATCATTTGCTTCACTGCCTCTGCTGATTTTTTATTTAAATGAGTTAAATCGTAGTCTTGTTCATTCATATCAACGTTAAAACATAAATTTGAAAAAATATTAGTCATCAAATCATCATTGTTTGTTAAATTATCTTTGACTCTCATTGTATTATTAATCGGCACGGACAACTTTTCTTTAAATTCAACCCCATTTTCACGAACCAACATATCGAAATGTTTCAATATTAAATTACCCAAAATCACTTCGTAACTAATGTCGGTTGTTGCTACTACATGAAACGTCAGGTCAACGATACTCTTATCAATTTCTACTTCTATATCAAAGCTTCCTATCGTTGATATTTTCGCTGCACCAATACCAAATAACTGCTTTTGTTCCGTTGTTAGCTTTATATATCTGTCCAACTTATTAAATGTGTCGTACCTCATTAAACACAAGTTACAACCAGTATCGATAAGCGCGCTCACTTTTACAATACAAATCCGTATATTTTTAAATTTTAAATTAAATTTTGCAAGTTCGTCAATCGAATTTACACGACTGTGTTCCCGCTCAGTGTTCCCACCTTTTATTACTTTACACTCAAAAGATCTGTGTCCCATCTTCTGGCACTTAAAGCATTTGAATTGCTTCGACGGACAATCTCTAGCTATGTGCGAAGGTTCACCACATTTATAACATCTCTTATCGATTCTTAATGGTAACGAATTCTCCTGTTTTATTTTATCATTTATATCCGCTTTCTTCAGATTTTCAACTTTTGGTTCCTGCTTGATTTTTTCGTAAACTACTAACTGTTCTTTTAGTTCTGTCACAGTTTTGGCTTGGTAGAGAATAGCTTTACTATACTTAGATCCCGGAATGCCATCAATAAAATACTCTAACAAACTTTCTTCATCCAAGTGGATTGATTTGCCTATCTCCATCAAAGCATATAGGTATTCACGATACGATTCACACGGCTTCTTCTGTCTTTTCCCTAACATCTTATGCACATCGGCTGCTGATAACTTATTTCCGAATTCATTAGTTAGTGCTAATTTTAAAGAATTCCAATCGCGCAACCCGGTTTGACTACCCACATAAACTTTTGCAGCACCCCTCAATAACTGTTTCGTATAAACGAATTTTTGTACATCATTCCAATTTACTATTTCCGCATTTTCTTCTATTTGTTCGATCCATTTCTGTATATCAGACGTATCCGTTTCATCAAAAGTAGAAAGGCTTTCTTCAATATCTTTAAGCGTTTAAATGTGCACAACCTTTAGGTGCAGATGGTTCAGTTCGTTTTTGTATAAAATCACATTCAGACTGATTGGACTGAAAATCACTCTCTTCATTTTCGTCATCGTCACCGTCGTCAATAAGGCCTAAATGTTGGAGAAGTCTTTCCCTCAGTTCATGTTTCCGTCCACTTACTCCTAGTCCCAATTCCCTTAGTTTGTGTTTTAAAGTCGTCACTGTCATTTTTAAAATAGCGTCTGCATCCATGTTTACAATATTAGAATATATGTTAATCAACTATATAAAATACGTATAAAGTAATTTTAAAAATATATCTTAGTTTAAGACAGCGTAAGTATTTTCTCTAGAATTACATCAAAATTATTTAGTAGGTCAACTGACAATTCGAACAGAATGTACTCGTATGAATACAGTGAAGTTTAGTTCTCGTAAATTACACACAAATTCAAATATTATTAATGAGAATGAATTAATTCACAAGTTTTCAATTTTCAATTTAAAATACAAATATTTTGGAAATTTACATCAATCGGATATTACAAATGTATATTACATTTTACAAAATTTCATTTCGTTTCATTCAGTTATGTACATGAATTAATTATACAAAAGATTTTCCAATTAGATTTTGATATTCTTTAACATTCACTTTGTCTAGCTTAATTTCTACAATGAAATTTTTTACATTAACGTGTTACACTCTTTGCTTATATCGTATTTCGGGTTCTTACAAATTTACGTTTACCATTGTCCAATTACTTTACCTTAACTTTCTCTTATTAGATTTTCCACCTCTTTCGTCTTTAACTTCTCTTCTTCTTCTTCGTTTGCGTTGTGTTACTTTACCTCAACTGCTTCTTATTAGATTTTCCGTCTTCTTCGTCTTTAACTTATTTTCTTCTTCTTTGTTTGGGTTGTGTTACTTTACCTCAACTGCTTCTTATTAGATTTTCCGTCTTCTTCGTCTTTAACTTATTTTCTTCTTCTTTGTTTGGGTTGTGTTACTTTACCTCAACTGCTTCTTATCGTCTTCGAATAGTTTCCCTTCTTCAGCTTCTTTTCGT
Source organism: Bactrocera correcta (assembly GCA_027475135.1). NCBI lineage: Eukaryota > Metazoa > Arthropoda > Insecta > Diptera > Tephritidae > Bactrocera > Bactrocera correcta. The sequence goes on from CM050322.1 coordinate 20,991,827, forward strand.
CTTCGGATAGTTTTCCTTCTTCAGCTTCTTTTCGTCTTCGGATTTTTTTTTTTATACTAAGTCTCCTTCTTCAGCGTCTATTCCTCTTCTTTCAGCAAAATTTCAAAATATTGTACAACGGCTATGCTGTTGCTGCTGTTGCGGCTGACGTAAACTGCTCTGCTGGTGGTTTGACTAACAATCGCTGCGGCACTCTGCTACAACTGCTGCATTCACATTCGCACTTATAATGCTTGATGCTGCTGCTCATAGAAGATTCGCGAAGGCAAAAAATTGTTCTTGTACAGTTGCGCCACTAAACACTTTCTTGTACTACGATCTGTCGGTTGATGCCACTGGATCACTTTCATAGAAGGTTCGCGAAAAAGACAATTTTCTTGCACATTTGCGATACGTAGATTGACGCCACCAAACACTATTGTTTTTTGTACTGTGATCTGTCGGTTGATGCCACTGGATCACTTTTTATGTAAGAAAACGCGTTGTTGGTGCAACACAAATGTTTTCCGGTTGGCTTAAATTCAATTCCGGGCGAGCCCCCAATTGTAGGTTTATATTTAAAGTTTCAAAATGTTTATTTTAGATATAATTGAATTTATTTGAAATCACTAGAATATCTTGAGTCACATTGAAGTATGTATGTCTTACTGGTTTGATGACCATTAACAGACTGTCGTTCTCGTCCAGTTACGCGATAGCGTCCCTTCGTTGTTCTTGTCTTTCTCTTTTTTGTTTTTACGTTCGTCAGGTTTGAAGTGTTGCATTTGTTGGTAATACGAGTTTAAAAGTTGTGTCCACTTCTAGTTTTCTTGCGTCCGTCTGTCAGTCCCACATACATACATGTTTTAGTAATAATTCTCAAAAAATTATTTGTATAGGGGTAGGTTAGCGAACACGCGGCAATATTGCAATGTTTTAGGTTTTGTGTGTGTATATTTAATACTTTATATATAAGTACATGCATACATGTACATGGTTAAATACACGGCACAATTTGCGGCGGCTGGTGTGCTCAATAGAATAACCCAGCACGGTTTCAAGCGTCAACTCTACCCCTCCCCCGTCGCGTCAGCAGTTTTCGACACATAAAGACGTTCGTGAATTCCACATAGACGAGAACAGAGAAGAGTGGGCATTTAACATTGATTGATTTTTGTTTGATTTGATTTTTTTTTTTTTTTTTCCTGAGCAGTTTTACAATGCATGAATTAAGTGTTTAAATATGTTGAGATTTAATTCGTTTTTACGCATAAGTGATCCCGGTGTCTTATCAGCGATTGATGTACACATATTCGGTCACTGCGATTTTTTTTTTTTTTTTTTATTGCTAGTGATCCCGGTGCCTTAACAGCGTTTGATGTGCACATATTCGGTCACTGCGAATTTGTTGGTTGAGGACAAATAGACTATTACACTATGAACTACACCGCACACACGAATTGTCGAATGGGTCATAGCCGCCAAACATTAATCATTTGTTTGTTTATTTGTTTTACATATGTTGGTAACAATTATTTTCCTTTACACACTTAAACTGCGTCACGTGTTCGCTTACCTGGTCTTACTAGTAGAAAGTTTCAGACTGCGTAAAGGGCGTTTTAATCCCTAGTTCGTGTCCGGCTGCGCCAGTTATGTTTAAAAGAAACACTTATTTAGTTTTGTGGTACTCAACTTAGACTCTTTTTTATTTTTATTTTATACAAGTGTTCGCCTTGCTAGTTCGCAACCAACTACCGACTGCTGGCCAGCCGAAAAACTGTCCGCCTTGCTTCTGATTTTTTCTCTCGTGGCGTCAGCCAGTCGTCTACGTATAGCGGTTTCTATGTGCGGCACCAATGATCGCTGAGTTTTTTGCATAAGCACATAGACGAAAAATTTGTATTTGCCTGTCGCTTCATTGTTTCAGGAATGTGCGACTTGTTGTACAGCAGAAGGGTCGGGGAAGATATGATAACTAGCGCGCATGAAACATCATCATATCGTCCAAACTCACTGTTGCCTATTTTGTCCAAACTACTTAAAGTTGTAATTATAAGAAGACTTCAAAACATAATTGAAGAAAAGGGCCTTATACCAATTCATCAATTTGGATTTAGATCGCAACATTCGATAATCGATGAAGTTCATCGAATAACAGATATAATTGTGGATGCGATGGAAAAAAACAAATTTGCACAGCTATTTTTGTTAACGTATCCCAGGCGTTCGATAAAGTATGGCACCATGGTTTTCTACATAAATTAAGACTTCTCTACAGCATCTAACTGAACTACTTTTCTCTTACCTCAGCAACTGTACTTCCGAATCAAGCAGGTGTACAGGTGTATCCCAAGAAAGTGTCCTGGGACCACTCTTATACATTTTGTTTACAAGCGATATGCCTATGCCGCCAAATAGCACAATCGCCACATTTGCAGATGATACCTGCATCATTACGACTGGTAAAAATGAAGTAGAGTCATCGAACAGAATGCAGTCTTCAATCAAGCTAATTGTGGAATGGACATAAAAATGGAACATTACTCTCAACGAGTACTTCACTAACAAAACTGCTACGGAATATACGTTATATATTGGGAATAAAGTAATTCCGTACTCCACCTCGGGAAATATCTTGGTTTGACGCAGATGGAAAGTTAAAGTGGAAGGAGAATATACAAAGAAAAGTTGGAGAATTAAAACTAAAATACAACAAAATAAATTGACTAATCGGCAAGGAATCACCCCTAACAACCTCAAATAAAATTTTAGTATACAATCAAACGTCAGGGCCCATCTGGACATCCGGAATTCTACTATGGGGATGCGCATCACCGTTATACATACATCGGAATGGTGCAAAGATTCAAAAATAAAGTTTTGCGAAAAATTGTAAAAGCCCCGTGGTACATACGGGATTCAGATCTACATCGTGATCTTCACATAAAAATGATTCGGGAAGTCATTCGCGAAACGGCATCGAAACATGCCACAAGGTTGCAAAATCATGTAAACGCTGAAGCCCGACAACTAGGTTAAACTAGAAATAGCAATCGCAGATTGAAAAGAACAACGTTTCATGACCTTCTAAGCAAATTACAAATATTATAATATTTATTTTTTAATACAAAGTTTAGTTTTTGTAAAAAGCTTCTCAATAGAGCTTTTATTGTTTTACCTTATAAATTATGAAAAATATTACTTGTTAGTACTTTTGTCACTAGTTGCAATTCGAATGAAATGTAAAAGCATATCCTTGTTACTTTTCAATAAAAACAAATATATATATGTATGTTGGTTAACAGATACAGTTCATATCCATAAAGACTATATTAAATTCGGTTAACATTTTAAGAGAACGGTGCTGCCAAACTGTTTCAACTTTACGGTTAATTTCCGGGAAACCCAAAAACAGTTTGGTACGCTGTTTATATATGTACCTATAAATATATGTACGAACAGTATATACTATAATATATAATTATATATATACTGGCATATACATATGTATGAAAAAAGGTCCTATTTACGTTTACCCTTGTGTATCCAAACAAAAAAATTTAAACAAAAAAAATATTCCAAGTATACACTTGACCACATTTTCCGGCACTACCCCTTATACTCCAAAAGTATAACTAGGACTGCGCAAATAGTAAGCTTGGACAAGTTCGATTAGTAAGAGAAAAAAGAAAAATAATAAAAAACAACATACACATATGCAGATACTTATATTCATATTTTATATTTACATATTTATACACATATTGTCATATAAGTATCAACCAAAGCTGGAAAACATCATACACACATGCATATGTATGCATAAATAACAAAAATAAATTTCTGCAAAATTACACAATATCTCATGTGTACTTAGAATGCATACCTGCATCTAACCAATTTTCTTCTCCCGCGTCCTTCGTACTGTAAAATCATATACATACAGACATACGGCATACAATTTGCCTAAGACGGTATTTCCTACATTTAAATCAAAACTATTATAAACTTTCGGGAATTAATTTGAAAATTTAGAAAGACTAACCGGAGCGGTAATTGCAATTAAAAATATTTTAATTTATTGACAAAAAGAAAATATACGGTCAAATAAAAAAAAAAAAAAACGAAAAATATTAATAATAATTGTTCACATGAGTTATGAACTGCAACATCTCACATCGCATCACCACACATCACATCACGTCACGTCACAACACCTCATCACACAACAGCTCACAGCACACCCCAATACACACACACGCATCAAACACCGATCATTACTACAACACTGCAACACAACAACCATACGATTATCCACGAGACGACTCGTAATGTCAGCAAATATTCACCACCCAAACCATCAAAAGGGATTAAGTCGACGGGGTTACCTTCTTACCGTTTTCATCCGTGAATCAAGGCAGTCGTTCGCGATATTCTTTTTTTAATTCGCACCGCAACAAACCGCAATTTCCTTTCTTCCAACAAACCGTCAAGTGACGGGAGTGACGCACCCAACGAGTTCGCCTTTCGCCAACAGTGTGCAGCAGTGGGTTTCATATAAAAAAGACTAAACGACCAATAAAAAGTGTACCGATCCATATATGATAAACTGAATAAATATTACGATAAATTTAACGAGTGTGAAAATCAAAAATCAGTGCATTTTATTATCCAGCTCATAAGTACACTAAATATATGTATATACCAAGTAAGTATACTAGTAGTGGCACACGTTACTAAATGGTCCTTCGAGCCTTTCAGAAAGGCACCTAAGCAAAAAAAAACACAATAATAATTAAATACAAATTTTAATAACTTCCGGACAAGTGCGCAAATGCAGGTTTTGAAGCACAAAATTCAGCAAAAAGAAGAAGAGTTTAAGTGAAAATAGTGAACGTAAACAAATTAAAGAACAAAGTTACAGTGAAAAACGAAACAAACCACAATCGCACAGAAAATAAAAACTGATGTGAAAAAGATACAAAAAAGAAATTGAAATATAAAGAAACAGTGAAAAAAAAAATCAAAACCGGGCGCGAAATAAACTAACAAAAACCAAACCTACTAAAATCAAAAACGGGCGAGAAATGAAATAGCCTGAATTAAAAGCTTAAGCTTTTACGTCCTTCTTTATTGAGGTGAATCTTAAGACTGTTTTTTATTACTTAGCTTACTTACTACTTATCCTAATGCTTACTGTACTAACATTCTTTTTTAGTTCGCTTCTAATATAAGGACTAACTGTTTTATCAGCCCACATTAGCTTGTTTACTCATATGTATATATTTATGTATATATATATTTTATATATATGTATATAAATATATATTTATGTTTTAGTTAAGTTGGTTAGCATACCCGAAATACTCTTACTCTCTTGTTCCACAACAAAGCTAATGTGGAACCCAATTCCATGTTAGTACAATACTAAGCATTTACTATCTACATACATACATTACTACATGTTTAGAGTGTAGGAATGTAACTCCTCCACCCTTTGATTTGAGATTCTCCTGGATCTCATTGCTTATTCGTAAGTTTACATAAATCATTCATTATATGAATTCTTTTGTACATAATTTCGTTAACAATTTTAATTTGTTTTTTTTTTTGTATAGAAAAATTCAATATTATTTTTAATTACAATAGTTATGGTTTTTTGTGAAAGAAAATTTATTCTAGTTCTTTTATATTGAAAATATAAATAAAGACTTTTCTTAACATATTTTTTTCAATTTTAACTCTTTTTGTTCCAATTTGTAATCCATCTGATTTGGAATCTTTCATTGAATTGTTTTTATTATTTTACATATTATATTTGGCATCTAAAAACTTTTTATTTTACAAAGTGTATCGAGTTATTACTATAAATGGTAATGTTCATTTATAACTACTTTAATCAGTAGATAGTTAGTTTATATTGCTACTATTTTAGTTTTTTGTTTATTCTATATGAGCATAAGTAAGAATATACCAAATTATTACTAAATTATAATTCCTTAAGTTAAACATTTTTCTTAAAAATATAGTGTTTAATATTTACATGTATTTACATACTTATATTAACTATGAGTTAATTCAGCTTACAACTTCTATTAAATTTTTTTTTTTTTTTGGTACTCCAGTTATTAAGTTTAATTCTGTAATAATTATGTTTTTAATTCAAATGACTAAGTTATCGTTGTTATAGATCACAAAAGTAATTTAAATTAAATTCAATTTATAAAAATCAGTTGCAAACTATTCGATCTCTTTTTTTTTATCTCTTTGTAGGAATTTCCTATTAGAAAAAAATATTAATTTCTTTGAAGTAATGGCTTTCAAATTTTTCATTAATAATTATGTGGTAAATGAGTTTTTTTTTCTTGTTTTTGTTTTACCACCTTTTATTTTTCTTCTACGCTGAGATGTATTGCTTAAAAGTTAAAGCTTCTCTGACGTAACGTTAACTGTCATTATGGCTTCTATTGTCATTAACGTCACTGTAAGTATGAGTGTTCATATTAGAGTTTTCGAACTTTAAAGGACGTTTAATATTTGATGTATGAATGTTTTTCAAGTTTCTTTTGATAAATTTAGGCTCCTCTTTATGTCTTACGCTTTTATAGTTCCTAATAAAACCTTCGCCTCTAGTTTCTAAATAGGTTTCTCTTTTGGTGTTATGTTTTGAAATAATCTTCAATTTTGCATTTTCTAATCGGTTTTTAATTATTTTATGATCGATTTTGTTATTCTGTACATCTAAAGGTGTAGCTTTTATTGCGGTGTGATACGAATTATTATAGAACTTTACGGCTTTACACATTTGGGTTATGATTGGAGCTTTTTCTTCCAAATTTAGTGTTCTTATCCGTTCTGTAAGTGTGTTATTTACTCTTTCGACGTCGGAATTACCAGTATGGCTATTTGGCTTTGTAGCATGAAACTGTATGCTTTCTTTGGTCAGAAAGTCACGAACGTTTTTTGAATTAAATTCATTATCGAAAATAAACTTTTTTACATGCCCTTTAATTGATAAAAATTCATTAATTTTGCATATGATTGTTTGGCTATTTCTATCAATTAAATGAAAACAAATGACATGTTTCGAAAACTTATCTACAAAAACTATAAATGAGTGTTTACTATTAACGTAAGTATCTATATGCACAATTTCATTTACCGTGTTAGGTGTTTCCGTAGTATAAAATTTCGCTTTGATCGGGTTTCGGTCATATTTTCCTCCGTTACAGATTTCGCAATTATTTATTATTTCATGTATTTTAGTTTTTAGCTGTGGATGATACACCTTATGTTTTATTCCTTCGTAAGTTGGGATAATTCCTGAATGCCCTACTTCGAATTTATGGAAAAGCGATATCTGTTTTTTTAGTTCATATTCTTCTACAATATCTTTCGGAAAATGGCTACAGTTTAAAAAAGAAATATTTTGATTTTTTTTCAAGATACTTAAAAGAATTTTTTGAATCTCATTATATTCATTTTCTTCAAGTTCAGAGTATATAGCGACCTTTCCTTTATTAAAATGTCTTTTTACAATATTGACTATGTTAAAGTTATTGATATCTGTTTTGTCAACATAAACGCGTTTATTTTTGAAAACATTTATTACTTCGCATTCCTTTGATTCAACCAAAATTAGCTGCTGTTTGAAACGATTTACAACCGTATCGAGGTTTTTAAAATGATTATATGAACTTTCTTCCTGAGAATGGTTGGTTTGAACTTCCAAAGAAATTGTTTGATTTTGCTGCTCTCCAGCGTTTAAATCTTTAATTTTTAACATTTGTTTAACGGTCATTCCCATATTTTTTGTATTAATCATATTTATCTCGTTACTATCAATACGGCTTAGAAAATCGGCTATTTTATTTTCTTTTCCACTTATGTAATCGATTTTTGCATCATACTCCCCCAATTGTACTAACCAACGCTGAAGCCTAGGATTTATATCCTTACCACAATTTTTCCTCTGCAACCACTTCAGCGGTTGATGATCTGTTTTAAGGTCAAACTCCCTTCCGTATAAATAAGGTCTATAATATTTTACTGCCCACACTATCGCTAACAACTCTTTTTCTATAGTTGAGTAGTTTTTTTCGTGAGTGTTTAATGTTCTCGAAGCGTATGAAATTGGATGCTCATCTTGAGTGAGAACTGCGCCAATAGCAAAGTTACTAGCATCAGTTATTAGTTTAAATCTTTTGTTATAAACTGGATATCTTAAAATAGGAGGGTTTGTAATCGTGTCTTTTAATTTTTCAAAGGCAGTTATATAACTTGGGTTATATACGTTAATTTTTGCATCTTTTTTTAGATATGCGACCATAGGGTAAGCTATTTTAGAATAGTCTTTGATGAATTTCCTATAGAAGCCTGTGATACCTAGGAAGGATTTTATTTGTTTTTGCGAAGTGGGTAACTTTAATTTTTGTATGGCTTCCACCTTATTTGGGTTTGGCTTTATCCCTTCAGGGGTTAATAAATGACCTAGAAAGTCTGTTTCCTTTTTTAGAAAATTGCATTTATCTAGTCTTACTTTCAATTTCGCTTGTTGTAATTTTTGAAATATTTTCTTCATATTTTCTATGTGTTCTGGCAAAGAGGTACTAAAGATGAGAATGTCGTCTAAATAGACAACGCATATTTTATTTATGAAATCTCGGAGAACTGAATTAATGAGACGTTGGAATGTCGATGGAGCATTTTTAAGGCCAAATGGCATCCTCAAGAATTCGTAATGCCCTAACGGAGTAGAAAATGCAGTTTTTTTTCTGTCGTTTTCATCCACCACTATTTGGTGAAAACCTTTAGCAAGGTCAATTGAAGAAAAATATTGGGCTCTTCCCAATTTATCCATGATACCATCGATGTTGGGTATCGGGAATTTGTCACTGACTGTAATTTCGTTCAACTTTCGATAATCGATCACAATGCGCCATTTCTTATTTCCAGATTTATCTGCTTTTTTGGGAACTACCCACAAAGGACTGTTGTAAGCTGAATTGCTTTCTCTAATGATGTTATGCTCTAACATTTCCTTTATTTGCTTCTGAATTTCCAACTCATGGACTTGTGGATATCTATATATTTTCGAATAGATAGGTCTATCATCTGTCGTAATAATTGTATGTTTAATGTCGTGTGTAAAAGAAAGTTTGTCTCCTTCTTTATAAAATATGTCATCATACTCTTGCAATAAATTTTTTATTAGTTGCCTTTCTTCGGAATTCAAATGTGATAAATCTAAATTTTCCATCTCACTGAATTCGATTGCGCAAATTTCCTGCTTTTTATACGGACTAAATCTCTCAAAATGTATTATATTTCCTAATATATTAATAAATCTATTCTCCACATCAATCTTAGCTCTAAGAGGAATGAGAAAATTTTGACCTATTATAGCTTCATACGTTTTGCTATCAAAATCAATTACCTTCCACGATAAGGTACCTGAAGCATTAAATTCATCTGGTATGGGAGTAATTATTCTGTGCGTCACTTGGTTGATACCATTTATTGTCCTGTACCAAAAAGGTGTAGGAAGCTTTTGTTTAGGAAAATATTTTTCGAAAATGTTTGGTTTAATTAAGCTTGTATCTGAGCCTGTATCAATGAGGCATGTAATTTCATGACCGCCAATTGTTACAGTTATTAAGGGCAATTTGCAGGTGGAGGCATTTTGGTAAAATTTACATCCTCCTCTACATTACCTACCTCCATCGGCTGATAACTCGACTCGGTCCGACTAGCTCTAGCACTTTGAGTATCAACACTCATGTGTGAATTGGATTTGGTTTGATAATTATTATATCTGTTATTATAGTTGGAAACTTGATTAGTCTGTTCTCTAATAGTTTGGTTCGGATAGCGTCTACTCTGCACTGAGTTCTGGTGGTTATAGTTACTATAGCTATTATTGGCTTGTGTAATTTGATTATTTCTCCCTTTAATATTATTTAATCTACCAGTTTCGAATGTCCTTTGATTATATTGTTTCCTGCTATTGTAGGAAATAGCTCTCTTCTCGTCTAATAACCTATATTTTGAAAAACTATTATACATTTCGAGTAAGGTAGCATTTTCGCTCAAATGAGTACGATAACTTCCGTCAATTTTTTCAATTAAAATATCCCTAAGATCCCTATCTACATTTATGGGCATATATATTGAGGGTTTTGCCTCATCAAATTCATATAGTTCATTAAGCCTATAACTGGAGTCCAAAAAGAAATCAAAAAGTTCTCTTAAATTACTAACCTTAATATTTCTGCATCGATTGAAGATTTGCGAGTAGGTTTCCTCCGGTTGGTACCTCTGTTTCAAACGCTGCTTTACCTCCGTCCAGTTGCTGTTGTATGCCAGTTGTTGAATGCATCTTCCTGCTTCACCGATTAATTTTTCGTTTACAACGACTTGTGTAACGAACTCCTCCAAATGGGACTTGTTGTTGCATAAGTAAAAACCTCTTTCGACGGCGTTGATGAAGGCGAGTAAATTGTCACCCTTTGACCCGCTGAATGGCTTTAAGTGACGAAAGTGACTTATAACTTTGTCGTCACTAAGAACGAGCTGCTGCGACTGCTGGTTATGTAGCTGCTGGTTGTGTATCTGCTCTTGTTGCTGTTGCATTTGGTGCTGCAACTGTACCTGTTGCTGCTGCATGTTATTGATAACCTCCTCTTGTCTTCTAATTATTTGGGCAAGTTCCTCTGAGTCCATGATGTCCCGGTTTTTGTCGAATTGCTTTTGTCGACTGTTCATGAATTATTTTCCCGATTATTTAATTAGTTAATTTAATTTTTCTTTTCAAATGTTATTTTCTAAAACGCACTATACGCAAATAGTTCAACCGAAATTGTTTTTTATAGCTACGCCACAATTTTGTTAAACCCAATTTTTATTAACTTTTACACCTTTTACACGCCGCAACAGTCGAAAGTTTTTTTTTTTTTATCGATGAAAAGTATTCCAACTTTACTGTGGAAAATACACTAAATAACTTTTAAGTTACGTTTAAAGTTCGCTTTGTCTTAAGACAAAGTTCCGTCGACTGCGCCAGAAATGAAATAGCCTGAATTAAAAGCTTAAGCTTTTACGTCCTTCTTTATTGAGGTGAATCTTAAGACTGTTTTTTATTACTTAGCTTACTTACTACTTATCCTAATGCTTACTGTACTAACATTCTTTTTTAGTTCGCTTCTAATATAAGGACTAACTGTTTTATCAGCCCACATTAGCTTGTTTACTCATATGTATATATTTATGTATATATATATTTTATATATATGTATATAAATATATATTTATGTTTTAGTTAAGTTGGTTAGCATACCCGAAATACTCTTACTCTCTTGTTCCACAACAAAGCTAATGTGGAACCCAATTCCATGTTAGTACAATACTAAGCATTTACTATCTACATACATACATTACTACATGTTTAGAGTGTAGGAATGTAACTGGCGCGGTATAGTTATGTACAAAGTGTAAGAAATATACAAACATTAAAATAAGCAAACGGGCGCGGTGTAATAACATACTCATATATACAAATCACAATTACCATAAATAGTCACGGGAGACTACGCCAACAAACAACAACAAACAGCAAATCAACAGGGACAGCGCTGGACATACATACATACATAAAAGGAAAAGGAACTGCAATAAGCAAAAAAAGGGTATAAGTTCAATGACCCAAAACCCTTGGCGGAAAATAAAGTGAGTCCGTTCCATATATAATTAGATATATACAAATATATAAATTCCCTATTTTTATGCACATATATATGTATGTATGTTAAGGTACAGTTTTGACGGTATTTCGGGACACCGTTAACTGTTCTTAACAGTCCGATATATGTATATCTAAAATATACAAATAATAACTGCAAAAAAGTACAGTACCCGCTTTTTGCTTAGCTTGTGTCGTTAGGCACCCCATTATAATTTCAAAAAAAAAAAAATTTCCTAAGTCAAGTATAACTGGCGATAATTCTTGCGATACCCCTTGGGCTATAAATAAAAGCAACAAGCAGGATCGCTCAAACACTAAGCAAAAGGGGAAGATACGAAAAGAAAACATACATATATATAAGTATATTCCCCGAAAATTGCAATTCTTCCATTTTAATATACATATGTACATATTTATATGCATACACTATCATGGTACATACATAACATAATAGCATAAAGTTATAACGCATAATAATACTAAACTACCTGCTTGGGTGTTCAAATCGTGTCTCCAAACACACACCCAAAAACTATACAAAAACAATTCACAAAGCCAAGTACTCGTTGCTTGCAAATTTTCAGCGATACCCCTTGAGCTATAAAGCAACAAGCTGGATCGCTTATAACATTCGGGCAAAGGTAGGTAATAAAAACCTAGCAAAGAAAGAATAAAAGAATAAAAAGAGGAAAAAAGGCATTACATTTATGTATGTATGTACCAATGTGCGCAGCTTCCGCGTAACATATGTACATACAATATTTTTTTTTATTTTTGCACATTACATTTCTTTCCTCATTTGAGCTTATTATTTATTACATACACATTTATGTATATAATTCAATTTATATACATAGTTACATAAATATATAAGCATGCATATATTATTTAATTCTATATTTTCCGCGCTACATATACATTTATGTTCGATTAGCGAAGAGTTACATATATGTTAAGTTTTTATAACATATATACATACATATATAGCGAATACATAACTACAAGGGATACGAGAAAAGCTAACCAAAAGCAAACATATAAAGCATATGCATATGCAAACATATGGTAATAAAACATACATAGATACATGCAGACAATTTTACGTATTTTATTTTTCTTTCGCGTTCTTGATTCGTGCAGATACAATTATACAAAAATAAGCGCGAGTGAACTGAAGATACTTTGATACACTTAAAAAAATTTTCAGTCACATAAAAAAAAAAATATCGAACTTTTTCAATAAAAAACAAAAAAGGATTAATCTTTGCGGTAGCGAAACGAAAATTTGATCACATTATATATTTTACAAAAATATATATATTTTTACAAAAATAAATCTTCTATTAAAAAAAAAATGTTAATTTATTCTTTTTCTATTTGACAACATTGCTGTAGCAATATTAATTTTGAAACAATTATTTATTTGACAAAACTTTAAGCTAAAAGCTTCAAACTCTATTCAAATTAATGCAAACTGACAAGTCAAGAGAGGTTAAGCCAAAAACATCTCTATCATTAGAAATTCCTAAAATGGCTGATGAAGATAAGCCACAAGGCACACCTGCAGAAGCTACACGCTCAAAGCAGAGTATAAAACAAAAAAGTTCAAAGGATCAGACAATATCTAGATTCATCACTGAAAGTGACAGTTTTATAAGATATTGTACAAGATTTCAAGCTTCTCCTATTACTGACATTACGGAATCAGTTTTAAATATAAAATTAGAAAGTGTAAACAATTTATGGGCACGTCTTCTGGCAGCATACGATACAGTACTAGATACTGACGACGCAGAACTCCCAGAAAACGCAAAAGCTTCGGCTACAGCCAAGTGTGATAACTGCCGCGATCAGTATGAGTTAACAAAGGGAATGATCACTGAACATATAAGTTTAGTAAGGCCAAGTAGAGCCACTACTCCCCCTCCCAGAGTAGTTACAACACCAAAAGAAGACCTAGATAAAGGCATCTATCTAAAGGTACCAGCTTGTGATACTGAAGTTTTCAATGGATGTTATGACCAGTGGCCGTCCTTCCGGGACATGTTCACTGACGTTTATATAAACCATCCTAAACTTTCACAAGCACAAAAGTTATACCATCTAAGGTACAAAACAAAAGGGGAAGCAGGCAGTATCGTCAAGCGATTCGCTTTAAATGACGAAAATTTTAAGCAGGCTTGGGAAGCACTAGTCGAAAGATACGAAAATGGAAGGGTTATGATAAAAAACCCAATAAAAACATTATTACATCTACCAAAAATTCAAAAAGAAACCAGCCAGGAATTTCAAAATTTATACTCGACAGTGACTAATTGCATAAACACAAAATATCTCCACAGAATCGTGGGACCCCATCATAGTAACTATTTGTGCAGAAACACTCCCTGACGCTGCGTTACTACGATGGGAACAATCACTTGTGGAAAGAAAAAAAATGCACACTCGGGAGCAAATGAAAGCATTCCTCACTGCTCAATACGAGATAGCTGAGCGAATTGACAACAAAAATATAAATCTAAAAAGTCATCAAAATGACTCAAGTAAAAACTTGTTGAAAACTTAAACTAGCAACAATATTCAATAAAATAGACACGTTAATAAAAGTCACACTTTCGTGTCAAACCAAACTAATAAATGGCAACCAGTATGTGAAATTTGTAAAGGAGGTCATAACATAAGATCTTGCGAGAGATTTAAAAAATTATCCGTATCTGACAGAAACAATCTTGTCAGACAACATAAACTTTGCATCAACTGTCGACAGCTCATACGACAAAAGACTGTGAAAGCAAATTTAATTGTGTGTACTGTCAACGAAGACATCACTCACTGCTTCATATTACGAACTTTCAAAATATGAAGCAAAATCAATTTCATAAAACTACCGGGTTAGTCACCACAACCAAAAGTGATAATCCCGAAATCTCAAATCCCGAAAAAAGGGAAGAACAACCATGTTGCTCTAAAGCAGCAAAAATTCAAGCTCTTCATTCAGAGAATGAAAGCAAAATTCTTTTACCCACTGCGGTCATCGCTATTGAACATAGAGGAGAATTATTCAAATTAAGAGCATTAATAGATCAAGGATCTCAAAGATCTTTTATATCATCAAAAGCTCAAAATCGGCTCAAATTGCCAATAAAACATTCAAATTTCCAAATCTCGGGAATGGGCGGAAGAATTATCCAAAATTCGAACAAAATATGCCCAATTACCATAGTATCTCCAAATGCGGATATTAGAATAGATGCCCAAGCCATCGTTCTACCGCAACTTACAAATTTGCTTCCAAGCTATGAAGTAAATAAAATACACTGGGAAAAATGCTCACATCTTAAATTAGCAGATCCCAATTGTCATACCCCATCACAAATCGACATATTATTAGGCAGTGACTTAATACCTCAAATAATTCTTGAAGGTATTGAGAAAATCTCCAATAAATTGTTAGCTCAAAATACAGTCTTTGGGTGGATTACAAGTGGCCAAGTCCCTGAAAAAATCAATTCTTTCACCACACAAGTGGAAAACATTTCAAACGAATTTTTAAATAATCAACTAAAAAAATTTTGGGAAATAGAAGAATTACCCAAAATCACCCAGCTTTCAGAAGAAGATCAGGCATACGAAGCCTATTACAAATCCACAACACAGAAACGAACATGGTCGTTATGTTGTGCGATTACCTTTCAAACCAACTTTCCCTGAAACCAGAGCTCTAGGCCACTCTAGAGTATCAGCAGTCCAGCAATTTCTAAGCCTGGAAAAAAGCCTGATGAAGAAAAGCGAGCTTAAATCGGCATACGATAATGTGATGGACGAATATCTTGACCTCAATAATATGGAAGAAGCTGTACCATATGAAAAGGTATCTAAAGGTAGATATTTATCTTTTTATCTGCCACATCATGGGGTAATAAGACCTGATAAAATAACAACAAAAGTACGAGTGGTTTTCAATGCCTCAAAGTGTACGAGCTCAGACAAATCACTCAATGATGTACTATACACAGGGCCAACATTACAACCTGATCTCATGTTGCTAATTCTAAATTGGCGCACGTTTAAATACGTTTTCAATGGGGATGTAGAAAAAATGTACAGACAAATTCTAGTACATGAAGATGACCAAGATTTCCAGCGTATAGTCTTCCGCAAATCAAGTAATAGTCCAATCAGCGACTATAAACTTAAAACCGTCACCTTTGGCATCAATTGCGCACCCTTTTTGGCGATCAGGATACTACATGAAGTGGCAAAAACAAATGCAACAAATTTGCCTTTAGCATCTTCTGTGTTGCAAACACAAACATACGTGGACGACATACTATTAGGTAGCCACAGTATCGCATTAGCATGCGAGTCACTATCGCAAGTGATCGAAGCATTAAAATCAGCAGGTTTCCCCCTAAAGAAAATTACTTCAAATCACCCTGATATAATAAAAGACATTAAAAAAGAAGACTTATTAGATACAGACTTCCTTAAATTTGAAAAGGCTAGTACAACTAAAACTCTAGGAATTCAATGGAATGCGATAACAGATCAATTCTCATATACAATTGAGTCAATATCTGCAATGTCCGCCATTACAAAACGCCAAATACTTTCCTCGGTGGCAAAACTTTTCGACCCCGCAGGATGGCTTTCGCCAATAATGATTCAAGCAAAAATCCTCATTCAAGAATTGTGGCAAGATGGCACTGAATGGGATGAACAGGTAAAACCTTTACGTTTAGCGAAATGGGTTCGATTTGCAAACAATTTACATACTATATCTGAAATTCGAATCCCTCGATGGGTAAATTTCACCCCTCACAATAACACAGAATTACACGGTGTCTGTGATGTCTCCGAAAAGGCGTATTGCGCAACAGTGTACGTACGCATTCAGTACGATAATAAAATATCTTCACACCTCCTGGTAGCCAAAGCCAAAGTTGCACCTTTGAAGACACTCAGTCTGCCACGGCTTGAACTGAATGGTGCTCTTCTGTTAGCAAAATTAATTTCCATAGTCCAAGCCCATCTCAAATTAAACGATCATAAAATGTATCTTTGGTCAGACTCAGAGATAGTTTTAGCATGGTTAGACTAAGTTGGCCCAGCAAAATGGCAACATGTTGCAAGTGCAGATACCCAGCGGATCCTGGGACAAGAGGGTGCAAGCCACTGCACCTCACCAGCACTACACTCTGGTGGAATGGTCCAACATGGCTAACAGAATCACAAGAAATCTGGCCAAAGTCTCCCGCCCGTAATATAATACCGCCGGAAAGTCGGAAAATTGAAAATTTTCATATCACTCCAGAAGAGGATGATATTCTCCATCGATTTTTGTCATTTGCTAGAGCACTAAGAGTAGTCGCTTACATGCACAAATTCATTCAAAGACTTAAACTAAAAATGAAAGGAGCACTTAATGATCCTTGCGTACAACTAACGCATTCCGACTTGCAACATGCCAAGGTGAGTCTAATATTATATACACAAACTCGCTATTTCAGCAAAGAGAAATCAAAGTTGCTCGAAAAGCAACCTCTCGAAAAGGGAAGCTCACTTCTCGTATTAAATCCATTCTTGGATTCTAAGGGATTAATAAGGGCAAATGGAAGATTGGCGAACTCCAGCCTTAGTTATAACGAACGACATCCCAAATGGTCCGTCAAGAATTTTATATACCGCGACTAAAGCCACAAATCAAAAGGACGATTTTCATGTGTAAACCATGTACCATGCACAAACACAAAATGCGTACGCAGATCATGGCAGCTTTACCACCTGAACGCTGCAACTATGCTCTACCCTTTACCATCACTGGGGTTGATTTTGCTGGACCTTTCCAGATAAAGGCCTCCATGTTAAGGTCTTCTTCATTTAAAAAAGGGTATGTGGCTGTCTTTGTATGTTTAACGACAAAGGCAGTACACCTTGAGCTTTGTTCAGATCTGACTACTGCGGCTTTTCTTGCAGCATTCGCACGCTTTGTCGGACGACGCGGATTTCCTGCAAAAATACTGAGCGATAATGGGAAAAACTTTGTCGGAGCCCAAAGAGCAACAGAGAAGGAGTTTATAAACTTCATGAAAGAAGTCTCCCCTGAAATAGTTAACAAATATGCACCCCAAGGGATCGATTGGCAATTCATACCTCCATGTTCTCCACACATGGGCGGACTTTGGGAATCAGCAGTAAAAAGCTTTAAGTCCCATTTAAAGAAAACGGCTGGTAATCATAAATTCAATTATGAGGAGTTTACGACACTACTCACTCGTATCGAAGCCGTATTAAATTCAAGACCTATATCATCACTCTCGCAAGATCCCTCCGATTTCACAGCTCTTACACCAGGTCATTTCCTCAGAGGAGCTCCTCTTCTCGCCATACCTGAGACAGAAGGAGACTCACTCAATTTAATCAATCGATGGGAAAGAATCAAGATTCTCCATCACGAATTCAGCCACAGATGGAAGGAAGACTATCTCAAAGATCTCCATAAGAGATATCGATGGAAAACGGCCCAGAAGGAAGCCAAGGCAGGAGAATGCGTAAGAATACAGGACGAATGCCTTCCTCCAACAGAATGGCGACTAGGCCGCATTGAAAAGGTTCATCGAGGATCAGATGGTCACATAAGAGTAGTCGACGTGCGAACACAAACCGGCATATTAACTCGACCAGTCACCAAACTGTGTTTTCTTCCAAACGGCGAAGAACAACTTCAACCTAAGCTGCAAAATAACACGCAAAAGTAATCAAAAAAATAATAAAACAAATTCCGCTAATTCGAAAATAACCGCTCTATGATCCGTACAAAAAATAAATTGAAACAAGCGCGTTTAAAATCAATTTATTATCCAAACATATACATACATATGTATAGATATGTAGCTACAACAACTACATGCTAATATTATAAACAAAATCAATTTAATACAATTTTATATTCCCATAGAAATGGACGTAGAGGAGACCCAAACCACCTCCAACACCATAAGGTCCGAAATCGCTATACCCAAAGCGTCGACTGCACCCGTTGCCGCTCCAAGGACCAGGGTTATGCGACCACCGCCATCCGCCGAAGCAGTCAGGGAGATGAGAGAAGAGCAGCTATTGGAGCCACAGGGGCCTGTGTCATCGCCCACACGCCCTGAAACGATGCTCCATTTTTAAGAGCATGAAGCCTGCTCAACGGCAACAGGTTGCAAGAGCCCATGGGCATTGCATGACCTGCCTGGCAGATGACCACGCCACCATAGAGTGCTGGGCCGACGGCGCCTGTCAATATTGCCAGAGGCCCCATCACACTCTATTTCATCGTTTTCCCCGCCGAGCCAATCCGTCGGAAAG